>KB307954.1:21257-46178 GCA_000328365.1 Capitella teleta
AATCAAGGTCCCCAGAGTGATAGGATGGAACTGACACACTCGATACACCGACGCATGAATATTTTCATGAACAAAATTTGGTACAGAATATTTTGATTTTGCTCATGTCTGTCAATGAGTAAGTTGCACTTTTCAAATCGAAACTTAAAAATCATCTTTTTAACTCGGCCTATCCACCTATCGCTAAACTGTGTTTTATTTGTTTACCATCTTTTAATCTTGTTCATCGATCATGTGTTTTATTCTGAATGCGTTCAGAGGACTTCTGTCGACTCTACGCTATATACCATATAAATGTTACTATCATTTTATTCTTATTTTATCATTAGGCAAGTTATTTTGAATTACCACTGGAAGTTGGAATGCTAAAGGTTAACCATGCTGAGAAGCTTGGAAGTAATAAGGAAGCCTCGACCTCTCTTGTATTATGCTATGATGGTGAAACATATTATGTTGTTTTTTTTTTGTTTTTTTTTTTGTTTTTTTAATAAAGAACAAAATATATTGAGCACAGATGTCTCCCACAATGCACACATTTCGTCGGAACGTGCAAATTGCAAAAGAAGGATTGAAATACAATGTACCCAGTGGAAGTTTCGATTACACGGTCGAGTTCGAAGTGATTTTTCAAAGTTTTAAATTCGATCGCGACTAGATGATTAACTAGTTATGCTAGCTACTTGTTACTGGCATAAAATGCGAGTTTGCTTTACCCCGTGTCCACTATTTAGGTCACGCCCTCTCACATGAGGGTATTGCTAATGGAGCAAAGGTCGATGCAGTTCTACAGATGCCTGCACCGTCCAACGTGAACGAACTACGATCTTTCATTATCTCCGTTTAATTCTACGGGAAATTCATCCAGGACTTGGCAACGATCCTGGATCCAGTGACAATTTTTACCAAGAAGAACAACGAGTGGAAGTGGGGCGCCGAACAACAAGCTTCATTTCACCAAGAGACACTGTACTAGCACATTTTGACCCTTCGCTACCTATTGGACTTTCTTGCGATGCTTCGCCTGTTGGTGTAGGTGCTGTTCTGTTTCACAGATATCCTGATGGCAGTGAGCAACTTATTGCAAACGCATCGAAGAAGATGACAGACACACAAACCCGATACAGCCAAGTGCAACATGGGGATCTTTCGGTGGTTTTCGGTTTGAAGAAATTTCACAATTTCCTGTATGGTCGACGTTTCATCTGGGTTACCGATCACAAACCGTCGATCGCGCTCTTTGGTCCAAACAAAGGAACACCGGCACTTGCAGCCAACCGGCTGGCTCGTTGGGCACTACAGCTAAACCAGTGCGACTATTCCATCGAATATCGTGATGGAAAGCACAATGGAAATGCGAATGCGCTCAGCCGGCTTCCTCTCGGTGAAAATGACTCATTCGATGGCGAGGAGAGAGAAGCAGATGAGGACATCATCTGCACAGTCGAGACGGTCGGCCTTCAAATAAACCCTACCGATCCGGGTATTTTACAGAAGCAGTCTAACGAAGACCCGACCATTTCAACAGTAATGCGACACACGAAAGATGGATGGCCAGTCAAGGTGGAGGCAGAGACAGTTCGGCAGTTCAGGAAACTGGAGTCTTCCTTGTCCACGGCAGATGGATGTTTGTTCCATGGCAGGAGACTAGTCATTCCCAAGGGACTCCGCCCACGTGTACTGGACTTGTTGCATCTAGGGTGAGTTGAGTGATTGGGGTTTTACGGCTCCACCCAACCCACCCATCTAGGGCATTTCGGGGTACAGCGCATGAAACAACTCGCAAGATCGGTTGTCTACTGGCCAGGAATCGACGCAGATATCGAGTCCCTCAACAAGACCTGCAATTCCTGCGCCGAGTTCCAGAACAGACCAAGCAAGGCAGAGAACCATCCGTGGATGCTGCCAGAAAGAGCCTGGAGCCGAATTCATTTGGATCACGCGATCAACTTCATGGGGAAGAACTGGTTGGTTGTAGTGGATGCTTACTCAAAGTACCCTTGTATCCATGCTTCGTCGTCCATAACAGGATCTGCTGGAGAAGGATTTCGCTTACTTCGGCTACCCTCTCACCATCGTCTTAGACAATGCTACGTCGTTCAGATGTGAAGAGTTCCATGAATGGTGTCGAGAAAGAGGTATCACTAACGGCGCCGCTGAACGATTAGTCCGGTCGTTCAAACAAGCCATCCGAAAATCAGCACTTTCGCTCCATGCAGTTCTGAACGAATTCCTCATGCACTACCGCAGGACACCATTGGACTATGGCTACTCTCCCAGTGAACTGTTAAATGGTCGCCAGATACGATGTCGGATCGACACACTACTGCCGTCACCTGCTCATCTGGCGCATAAGAAACAACAGGTCACCAAATTGACAACCAAGAGTTATGCCGTGGGAACGGCATGCTATGCTCTATACTGCGGCCCAAGGCGGACCCAGGATCCACGATGCATGGGTGCCAGCCGTGATTACTAAGGTGTATGGTCCTCGCAGCGTGAGAGTTTGTGTCCACCCACGGGGTCCATACTGGCGTCGACACGTCGATCAGCTAAGACCCTGGTTTGCTGTTGTAGAGGACACTGAACCTGGAGACTATCCGCCAGTTATCATCTCATCCCATACCAAACCAGTGAGACCACCCTATCGAAATCCCCGACTTCCAACCGGAACAGAGTATGGCCCTCACAACCCACGACGGTCTACCAGGAACCGATGATACTAGCTGGAAGGGAGATGTTACGAACGCAAGCAGATCAGTTCTTCATTCAATCTGCTCACATATTCACTCAATCAATACATTACTCTGTGTGAGTATTTCACCTTCATCCTGTATATATAAACTGAGAATTCACTTATTAAATTTGCACAACTTCGAAGTTTCGTCTTTTCACTTTCCATTAAAAGGTTACGACACAACAGTATTACTGCGGTTAGATGCTTCGTTTTGACTTCTTCAAATGCTGATACCTCGGTCGTTATGCAAACTGTAGTCTTGAAAATTGCATAGTATTTATCTAGCGTATACACCGTACTAAATCCCAATTCGTAGTGAGGTTGCTCTAAGATCAAGGTAATTGTGGTAATTAAAGTATTTAATTGCCTTACCGATAATTTATATGAATTTTGTATTTTTTCCTTCTCACAAGTTGGTGGAACATGTGATTCTGCGAGTTCTAAAGAAATTTGTAGGTTGAAGGCCAAAGTTTAAAGTCACTGCGATTTTTCAAAGTTTCAATTTGAATCTCCTCTAGCTCAACCAAGTATAGAGAAAATAATTTAGAGTCACGGGCCAATATCCCTGCCATACATTTCATTAATTATTGTACATTAATAACTTCTTTCAAAATTTACTTTGATCACATCTCTGATTGTATTCTTGTTGTTTTGGGGTTTTTTTACTGGGTTTTTTGTTTTGGTTTTTTCAGTGCACTTTGCGGTAACCGATGGCAATCATGCTGAGAAGCTTGAAAGTAATAAGGAAGCCTCGACCTCTCTCGTATTATGTTATGATAGTGAAACAAACATATTATGTTTTCTTATTTTTTTATATTTATAAAAAACTAAATATATTGAGCACAGATGTCTCCCGCAATGCACACATTTCGTCGGAACGTGCAAATCGCGAAAGAAGGATTGAAATACAATGTACCTAGTGGAAGTTTCGATTACACGGTACATGTGCTAGCTGCTGTCATAATGCGTACAACCAACCCATTGGTGCATTTGTCATAATGCGTACAACCAACCTATTGGTGCATTTGTCGACACATGCCAATAAAACGTGAACGGAGATGCATAACTATTAGTGCCCTGAGTTTCTGATATGTGGGACTCCAGTTTTCCCTCCCCCCCCCCTTTTTTTTTTCTTTTTCATCACATTTTTATCCTCCTAATTTTTTTTTCTGGTCTCTCGGTCTCTCTCTCTCTCTCTTTCTGTCGCTAAACCTCTCTCTCTCTCTCTGTCTCTGTCGCTAAACCATAGTGTTACTTGACTCAACAAATGACTTGGTAGTATCATAAATACATAAAATATAGTCAGCTGGCTCGTTTTTTTTGACCTGCTGCTTTACATACACATTTAAATACCCTGATCGATTTACTAAGATAAAGCAGCTAGCCAATAATCAATAATCAATATTGCTATTGATGGTATCGATGTTTCCAGTTCAGTGTGTTTCATATTGAACCAGATGAAGAATATGTCATACTTAAGTAACCCTTATATCATATAAATACACAATATATGTCAACAACGTCATATGATGATTCGAGAATCATGTGACTCATATAAATGTATAGACACGTGAAAGTGGCGACATTCAACATGAAGAATTGGTTCATCACCTTCGGTGCATTCGCACTCATCAGTGGAACAGCTTCCTCCTCCCCTCCGAACATTATCTTCATCCTTGCTGACGACCTCGGGTGGGATGACGTCAGTTTCCACGGATCAAAACAGGTTCCAACTCCCAACCTGGACGCCTTGGCCGCGGATGGCATCATACTGGGGAACTACTACGTTCAACCCCTGTGTTCCCCTTCCAGGGGTTCTCTGTTGACTGGCAAGCACCCTGTGCAGATTGGCCTCCAGCATTTTGTGATCACCCCTTCGGAACCAGCGGGACTCAGTCTCAACGAAACCCTGCTACCCGAGTACCTCAACTCAGTTGGCTACAAATCTTACATGGTGGGAAAATGGCATCTTGGCATGTATGCCGAGCAATACACGCCTGTATATAGAGGTTTTGAGTCGCATTACGGGTACTACCACGGCAGGGAAGACTACTTGGATCACACCAATGAAGCTCTCATTGGGCCGAGTGAAATTGGTTTGGATTTCTGGCGCAATGGACAAGCTGATCGCACAGGGTTTGGGCAGTACTCAACCGAGCTGTTCACCGCTGAGGCTGAGAGATTGGTGGCTAAACACGACAAGAAACATCCAATGTTCATGTACTTCGCTCAGCAGGCTGTTCACGCAGGAAATCAAGGATCTAAAAACAGGTTGTTCGCACCGTGGAAGTACACGAGCAAGTTTTATTATATCCAGAATGAGAATAGAGTTAAGTTGGCTGGAATGATCAGTGCGCTTGATGATTCAGTTGGCAACTTGACAAAAGCTCTACATGCTAATGGTATGCTCAACAATACGATTATTGTATTCTCTACCGACAACGGAGCCCCGCACCAAGGGGACAAGGATTTTACGACCGGATCTAATTTCCCACTGAGGGGAAGCAAAGACACAGTTTGGGAGGGAGGGATGCGGGGAGCTGGATTTGTCTGGAGTCCACTACTGAAGAAATCCGGCTATGTATCCAATCACATGATGCAGATTGCTGATTGGCTGCCAACCCTACTCGAAGCCAGTGGCTATGACATGAACAGTCTACCCAAAAACTTATATGGCGTCAGTCAGTGGAAAGCTCTGTCGCAGAACTCTGCCAGTGCACGGGATACAATGTTGCACAACTTTGATCAACTGGGCCACGACTGGGCTCTGCGAGTTGGTGACATGAAGTTGATATCCGGTAAGGGTCCCACGTGGAAGAACTCAGGATGGTACAGACCTTACTCTGTCGACATCGATAGTCCGCCTATGAACAAGACAAATGAAAACGAGGCTCCCACTGAGCTCTTCGAATCAGACGTTGGGTCCATCCTGCAAAACATAGGCAGAGGAAAAGCTGGTGCACGGCCGCTGGTGGTGGGTTGTGGGCCAATTCCACACGATGTGATGACCAACTGCGCAGTAGACGAGAAGCCATGTCTGTTCAATGTAACGGCTGATCCATGCGAATACCACAATCTGGCGGACAGATATCCAGGTATGGTGGAGAAGCTCAAGGCCAAGCTGGAGGACTACAAAAAAATGTCCATTAAACCGATTAACGAGCCGAGCGACCCTGCCGCTTACCCCAGCAAGCACGGAGGCGTCTGGGTTCCATGGGTCAAACTATGAGCTCCTTCCTGGCAATGTCTTTGTTTTAACCTTTCATTTTGGAGAATTGCAAATCCTGAACTACTTACTTGATGGTCTGCGTATGGCTGTGGTGGATTTAAATCCGATACAACTGTTTTCCAGCAATCGAAATGTGATTTTTACCTGAGTAGAATAAATACATTGCTTCTTCTCTTGCGTTTTGGCCAATTTTTGCAACCAATAGTACGTACGACTCTTGTGCATTCAAGAAACAAGAAAGATAACCATCACGAAGCAACATGCATAGATCATAAGGTGCATAATCAATTATCAGATTATCATAACGCCTTACTGACGAATCGTTTGTTTGGCGTGACTGCTCGGGCGGTTTCTCGTATCTACATCGGTCTGATTATAAACTACAATAACTACATAACTATGGACCTACATGCATGTGCGTACATGTATATGTATATGTTAAGCACAGTTAAATCACGTAAATGGCTGCAATGAAAATTACCCATAAGATATATTGATTATTAAGTAGCTGTCTATTCGTAACAATACCTGCAGTTAAAGTCCGAATACGTATAATGCCTATATCGTGGGATAGCATGGTGAGAGAGAAGTGCGAATTTATATGAATAAAGAGCTTCTTGGAATTTATTAACGTTTTTTGCTGATTAATGCACCAAATGTCATTCCTTTCACATATAGCGATGATTACGAAGTCGAGCGAGGAATCCCGATTCGGTTGAATTGTGGCCCAATGCAGCTGCAACGAGCACCCGGAAACAACCCTATCTAACTAAGCATTTTCACGAAAAAATTAAAGGTATAGCGGTTCAAATACAATGTGTAATATACGAGTATATGTACCGTAGACTTATTTTGAGGATGTGCTGTAGATGGCTAATATATACATGTAATTTTGTTTGTGTGTAATTTAGTTTCAGTTTGCTCAAAAGCATCCATTTTTGCACACCCCCTATGCATGCCTTCGTGTTTATTGACGATGATACTGCGGTCATTGCATGCTAGCTGCATGAGGGACCTGTCGGTCAACTTTAATACGTGTACACGAAATCTTCTTTTCTCTGCCACCGGGAGATATATATCTATTCCACTTCTATGGACTGATACGCTCACGTTGCGGTGTTTTTCTGCTTTGAATTTGAATGAACATTTTAGAATAAAGATAGTTCGTGTGTGTGTGGTTTTTTTATTTTTTTTTATATTTTTTTATTTATTTATTTGTTTTTTTTTTTTTTAATGCGCTATCACAGCAAATATTTTCCACATTGATAGTACATGTGATTCTGCGAATGTGATGGAAATTTTTAGCTTATAGATCAAAGGTCAAGGACTCAGCAATTTTTTAACTTTAAACTTGGATCACATCTAGCTCATTAAGTATCTGAGCTTGCGCTTTGCAAAATACATCAAATGATTAAGTGCATTCATGTGTACATCAATACATGCAGCTATTACTGCTGTTAGATGCACCGTTCTTGCCTAATCTTGCATAATAGTGATCATAACTTTTTCAACAGAGTCGTAGCCAGGGCGGCGCCCCGGTAAAAAAAAAAAAAAAAAAAAAATGTAAAAGAAAAAAGATAAAAAAGTTATAAAAAGTTATTTAACAAAATCGGCTTGCTATGAAGGGACTCAAGAATGGTGTCAATGAAATCATTCGCTCTCACTATCCAAGAGCCGTGTACATTCATTGTAAGAACCACGTGCTCAATCTCTGCCTCGTCAGTGCTGTATGCGCAGTTGAGGAAGCAGGACACTTGAGGACACTTTTTCTCCGTCCTCAAATCGGTCTATGCATTCATAACATCCTCTGCGGTTCACCCAAAATTTGTAGAAATTCAGACCAAGTAGAAAGAAGCAAATGAAAGGATCCGACAACTTCAGTCTTGGCCAGATGCCAGATGGAGCTGCAGAATTGCTGCCATTCGATCAGTTGCTGCCACATACTCTCACATTATCAAAACTCTCAAATACTTCGCTGGTGGCCAAAACGCAGACAGGCGATGCAGAGCCTATGGATTGCTTTTTCAAGTCGAAACATTTCAGTACTTACTTCTACTGCATATGTGATGAAGGAGTTTTTTCAATTAATGAAAAGTTAACAGAATGTCTCCAGAAGAAAGCTATTCGTGTGAAAGCCAACATTGATATCATGAAAGCCACCACTGATGCGTTGAAAGAAGCAGAAGGAGACGACTGGTTCAAGACCTTGTATGAAACATGCATTGAAAAGGCAAAGGATTTGAAAATTGCGGTTTCCTTCAGCAGCTGAGCCGGAGGAGAAAGACAATTCTTCCTGCACGCTACAGGGATGACATCGATCTCCCCATCTCTTTCGCTCAGCGCCCTGATACTGAGTCAGCAGACGAAGCCAAGAAAGTGACAAAGGCCATATCTGCAGAGTGCATCGATGCTCTCAGTCGAGAAATGCACATTCGATTCGGCGATCAAGTGATCGAATTCCTTAATTAGATCGAGGATTTGGAGCACTCAATTGAAGATGTTTTGCAGGCAATCTCTGGTGTAGGAGATAACATTCCACACACTCTGTATAAGCTGGCCCTTACAGTCGGCGGCAGCAGATCGCTCATGCGTTTTCAGCTATGAAAATTGTGAAATCTTATTGTCTAGATCTGCTTTGTGTCAGGACAGGTTGCTTGGCTTGTCTCTGCTGTATGTTGAGAAAAGTTTGGAAATCAACACAGAGAAAGTGATTTGTAAATTTTATGATAGTGATCAAAACCGTCGAATTATTTTTACCTAAATATAATGCAGTAACTTCAGTACATATGTAGCTCGTTGGGTGCATATAGTGTCATCCTTCTCTGAACTGGTTTTTTATATTTATTTTTTTAATTTTTAATTTTTACATTATTATTATTATTATTATTATTATTATTATTATTATTATTATTATTATTATTATTATTATTATTATTATTATTATTATTATTATTATTATTATTTTGCTGAGAGCAATTCAGGATTATAATCACGAAGGGAGCAGCATGAATTCCCTAATTTATGGTGACCTTAGTCATCTATACATATAACAACATTGTATTATTCATTTCCACCCATTCAAGAATGGTAGCTTCATAGATATAATTATAGTGTAAAAATTCACTCCATAAACGAATTTAATTAAACGGTTGCTTTGAGTAATATATTGAGGCATCAGGTAGCCTCAAGTTCGTCACTTGACCATATGCTATTTTTGTGACACCCCCTCCCGAACCCACCCCCGCTGAGGCTGCGCCCCAGTACAGGTTCAGGGCTGACTACGCCCCTGTTTTTCAAGTGCCGATAACTCGTTGGTTATGTAAGTTGTACATGTAGTCTTGAATTTGCAGAGTGTAATATGACACGCATACACCTCTTACGAAATCTTGATTTTAAATGAAAGTGTTCGAAGTTCAAGCTCATTACGTAATTAAAGCATTTAATTGCATAATTGATCATTATTTTGAATTTGTTCATTCATTAAACTGTTATTGCAATCAAATTTTGCCCCAATTATGACGTTCTTTGACTGTCTGGTGGTATACTACAATGATAATTGGATTAGCATATTGCAATATAATAAGTCCACTGCACATACCAATTTTACTGGGCTGAGCCCCGCTGACCCCTGTCCACTTCTGTCAACATGTAGACTGAGTCAGTCCATCTGATATATTCGATGATTCTGCCAAGCCTATAGGCTATAGTATATGTATCCTTGTAATTTTTGGATTGCGATAGTTTTCATCATACACTGATTATGTAACGTCTTGTCATATAGAAATGCATATTCATCTCATGTGTTGTGCAATTCTGCTGCAAAATCGAAAATTGAAGCATATGGTTTGGCATCAAGAACTGATAATGTTGTGGTTACGTTCATGTTTCTTTGTTCAATGTTCATCAATAGCTTAATTCAAGTTTCCTTGGTCACATCTACTGATTCTTATTTCTTCTTCTCTCTCCTCTTCTTCGATCTTAACCGTAGAAGAATATGCTATAGTTGTAACTTTCTCGGTTATGCACTCGATCTTAACCTTCTTTGGGATAAGGGAGCCAAGTTCACGCAACAGGTTTTCATAAAATTTATACACGTAACTCCGTTTTATAGATCATTGCATGTCAGAGCTCACAGCAGATTAATAATCAATTTGTCAATTCAAATTCACGTGTCATATTTGAGACAAGCAAGCAGCTCATCCATGTACATGTAATGTATGTAACCGTGTCTCGTCTGGACCAAGACATGATACTACTTAGTAATGATTCGCGGTCATGTCTATTACTTTCGCACAAAATTGAATTTCGTCTGCTTACAACGCGATGTGCTATAATTGCAGAAATTTATTTACGCTCCTCGTATAATACATGCAATAGATTTTGTTCGATTAATTTGATCGTACTTCTTAACTATCAAGTATCTGACCAGTGCATGCAGTCGGTCCACTAAGTAGGTGTGGTTTTATTTCAAGGGTCTTAGGTAGCTTCGCGGTGCTGCAAGTATCGTCACTTCAGGATACTATAGTAATTATAATGCAGTTGGTTGGTGGTGTAAATGTCCATTAAAAAGAGATTAGGTCCATCCATTCCCATTTTAGGATGTTTCTTGGGTGGTGATTTATACTGATTTTGTTTTTTTGTTTTGTTTTTCCGTTTGCATGGCTTCATTTCCGTAGATTCCAGGGCAAAATGTCCAGATACTTGCACATGTGTACATGGTGTTAACAGCGAATAAATTGTGCCAGTCAATAAGAAAGGAGTAGAATAAAATTAATTTCTAATACATGTAGTACTTTAACAAAATTTCTCATTCCACACTAAAGTGAAACTTACCTAAGACAACCTAGTGATCGATTTGAATCTTACAAATTAACCTGGAGCCCACAAGTCAACGTGTACATGTACAATGGTGAACATACTAATATTATATCTCTTTTGTGCCATTTTTAACAAATATTCTGTAAGTCTAGGTCATAGAGCAGAAGAGAATACATCCAAATGGTTGAAATCCAGAGGAATAAGGAATTTGAAGAGGAAGTCAAAAAATGAATCTAAAACAAGCAGTGATGATTATTTCCAGTGAATAAAAAAAAAAAAATTGGGGGAAAAAAAAAAGAAGAAAAAAAAAAAAAAAAAAACCCCAAACCCAAATCGAAAGACCCAAGAAAAAAACACAAAAACCGTGGCAGTTTTTGTACATTTAACAGGTTCAATAAATAATTTATTCAATTTTTTTTTCTGTTGAAAACACAAACCCTCCATTTATAAAGCTTCAAAACCTATTCATAAAATAGTACAACATTTTTATAACCATGGGACACTGCGGACTACAATCATCGGAGGTATTCTTTTTTATTTATTTCCACGATTAAAAAAAAAACTTCATTGCGGACTGTTGTTTGAATCCACTAATTCATTATCATCATTATTATTTATAAATAGCATATACTCATCATGTCAATAACTACAAAGTGGCGACCCAGAGTAGATGAGAAGTCTCTTTGCGTGCACAAAATCATCATCCAGAAATCAACATAAAAATTCATTCACAATTTTGACGGCTCAGCGTCGTTATTTTTTTTTTTTTGTACATGAGGATGTACACAAGAAAAAAAAAAGTTCCATCAGAACTATAGAGGGGTGGGGTGTAGGGGGGGAGGGGGAAATCTGCCGCCATCCAATGTAATACAAGGTATCAAAAAATGGTACAATGCAACTCATCAAATGAGATTGAGGACAATAGCATCATCATCATCATCATAGGAGTAGACCACAGCCACGCTTCCTCATCAGGAATCAAAATGACTAGGAAATAAACTGATGAGATAATAGAAGTGGTATCAGGGGCGGCGGAAAATAAGCACAAGACTCCTTCTACTTGGCGGGCCCTCGATTGATGATTCCTTGCTTTGTCCCAGAAAATAATAATAATAATAAAAAGTGGAGAAAAAAAAATTGTGATCCAAAATGATTCCTTGTGACCATTGCATTTGGAGCCCCGAACCGGGCACTCGCATTGTGTATTGCACTTGATGGAGAGAAGAAGAAAGAGATAGAGAGAAAGAAAGAATGAAAGAAGAAAGAGAAAAGAAATCCGTTGTAGCAGGAGTAAGGCTGACTAACTCCCGATTTGTGAATCAAAGTCTACAGGAAGAAAAAAAAATAAAAAAAAAATAAAAATCCTTAAAAAAAAACTTTAAAAATAAACAGAATACAAGATTTGGTGTTTAACGTTCTGCCTTTAGTGCTCACAACCAGTGGGGAGAAGGGGAGGGGATATTACGCCATGATGACAGAGAACAGATTTAAATTCCGCAGGAGGGGAGGGGGTCAGTTGAAGGGGAAGCATGAGATGATGACCCCATACAAAAAGCACTTCCAATAACAAAGCTTTAATGAAAAAAATGGAGCTCCAACAAACCCTAAGACAAAAATCTAAAAAAGGAAAAAAAGTGTTCAACTTCTAGCTTCTTTTTATCATACATGTGAATACTTAAAAAAAGGGGAGAGGAAAAAAAAAAAAAGAAGGGGGGGGGGGGGAATGACTGGGCCCTTGGTCTTGGTCAGAATTTGACACCAATAAACTCAAAAGAGGAATGAGGAGGAGCTGGAGGTGGAAGGAGGAGATGGCATATCAACCGGCTTCGTTCGTTCTGGTGGCCCTGCTTGAAACATTGTCATCGCCCCTGTCAACAGCTATGAGTACAAAACAAGCCATCATCGTTCATGTCCACACAGAATAAAAATATGATGCACACTACACCGACACTAACCAATACACATTCAATAGTAGTATAAAAGGTGTAATTGAGACATACGCGGGACAATCATAGTGCAACAGAGGGGCTTGTTCTCCAGCTCTGTCGATTATCAAATGCACACGATGGGGTGGGGGATGAGGGTTGGGGGTGGTGGATACTGCCTGCCCCCAGGGCGCCTAGGCGAGCGACTGAGAGGCTGTGGAGGCAGTGAGAATGGCCACATCAGGGCCTCCAACATGGGTTTCTTAGTCATACAAAATTGAAGAGCAAAATCAAAAGAAGTGATTTGTGCATTCAAATACGGAGCAAGTAACAAAAAATATATGTGTATATGTATATATAATGATTGAAGCTTCTACACAAAACTTGTATTATCAGTTTTACAAAATGAACACTTGTGGAGAATGCCTAGCCATGCACACACACACGCACCATGCACGCACACACACACACACAGGACACGCAGGCCACATCGTGTGCAGGAGTGACACTTGCGCTGCTGCTGCATGCAGCCGATGGTTGAAGGACATCATTGCGCTGTGGCGATAGAGGCGGCAGCACAGCAAGAGAAACATCAAGGCGAATGCATAGTTACATGGCTGATGGGAGATAGGAGATAAGATAGAAGAGATAGGGGAAAGAAAGAGCCAACCACCCGAATGCCACCCTTCTAGTAGTGAAGCCAGGCTTATCCAAAAAGACAAGGAGAAAAGATGGAACAATATCGAGGAGAAGAAGGAAGAGGTGAACTAAACTGCGCCATTGCTCAATCTTGTGACAAAACACGCCCACTTCTCCTACGTTCAATGCATGATGCCTCTGGGGGCAGCAGCAGACATTTGGACTAGAAGGTCAATCATAGAAGTAGAAGTATGTACACAACTGCTGCTGCTGTTGCTAAGGAGGCAGAAGAATAGGTGTTCTATCACCAAAGGCTCCAGAAAAAAAAAATTAAATAAAAATCATAATTAGAAAATCAATTATTACATGTATATAATCCAAAAAAAAACAAAAAAAAAAAAAACAAAAAAAAAAAAAAATCTTGAAAAATTGCGGTAACAACCGTTGGCTGAATAATAAGCGAGTAGAGGGGAAATGTCTACACACGCACACACATACATTAGGAGAAGGAGGCGTGCACTGAGTGGCACACAGCACAAGTGTCTTTGTATGAAACACAGAGCAAAGGAGGAGCAGGAGGAGGAGGTTGGATGAGAGCAGAAGCACTGGCTGCTCCTTGTGAAGGGGGGTTGGGGGCTGGCTGCTGGGCATGCAGAGACATAGGAATGCAGCGCCATGGCACTTCATGACAACTCCTTCTAAACACAGTGTGTAGTAGTAATAGTAGTAGTAGTACAAGACGCAGCTCTCATAGGAGTAGTAGTCGTATCCAAAATCGATACAAAGTCGTTATTTGAAGAGATGAAGGGCACTTTCACAATATACAAGAGCCGTCGGGTGGACAGTGGACTGCTGGCGTTCCCCACATGTGTTGTTGCTGTCCCAGCCTCAAGCAAAACAAGCAGCCCACGTCACACTAGGTTGTATTCCTTCAGATTCAGCTGCAGGATGGTGTCCTTGACGGCCGCAAACACAAATCGGATGTTTTCTGTATCTGATGGCAGAAAGACAAGCGTTAGGTTTCCAAATATTCCGGAGCTTCGAGGATGAAATACCTGTGGCGCACGTGAAATGGGAGTAAATGATCTTGTCTGGATCAGGGTTCAGATCCACAAACATCTTCAGGATGAATTCACGCGCTGCCTGAGCATCTTTCTGTGGACCTGCAGACAAAGAACAAAACAAACGCAAGTTAAAAATGTGGATTCAAATTATTAACAGAAGAATACTCTAACTCAGATTGTTTACTCACCATCAAATTCTGGGAAATAGTCTACAAGGTGCGAGTTTAGGATTTTCTCTTCTAGAAGATCCTTCTTGTTGAGAAATAGTATTACAGATGAATTCTGAAACCATGGATATGTGATAATTGTCCTGAATAGTGCTTTTGATTCCTCCATTCGGTTCTGCAAAAGTGAAAAACCCAGATGAGACAGCGAACAAAAAAAAGGCGAGCAGCTTAAATACCTCATTATCTGATTCCACAAGCACTTGGTCATATTCACTTAAGGCTACTAAGAACATGATGGACGTGACATTCTCAAAACAGTGGATCCACTTCCTGCGCTCTGAGCGCTGGCCACCCACATCCACCATCCTGCAGGGAAGAGAGATCAGGCATTCAATACGAAGCAAGCTTCAGAATTCAGACAGATATTTACCTAAATATTATACTATCCAAATCGAATGGGTACTCTATGATGCCTGTGGTGGGTACCCTCACTCGAAGGATGTCTTGAAGAGAGGGAAGGTAATCTGGTTCTGCTATTCTGTCCACACTGTCTAGATAGCTGCAAAGATAAACAAAATACAAAATGATGTGGATTTACAAGTCAGGAGAGCGTACTATTTGGCAGAGTCTGTGAGCTGGTACTCCCTCCGCCGGTCATAGCACTCCTGGATGCCAGGGTCGCACCATAACGACCGGATGGCATCTACGTACGGCTGCTCAAACGTCGTCACCGTCTCATAGTCAACTTCCTTCACCATTTTGCCATTCTCCTGTAAAAGAAAGTGATGTATGAAATACTGGTACTTTATTTCCCAATATTGAAATTTGTGAACACGAATTAAGTGAATGAAGCCATGGACTAATGGAACTGATGGATGCTGGTGGTTTGGCGGACAAAACCATATCGGTATGCGATTTCAACTCCCAGAACAATTACAAGAATCAACAATTTAAATAGACCAAAATATGAACTTTGGTGACCTTACACAGCATGTGACCCACATTTTTTCCTGCGTTGAAACAGCATTAGCTTTTCAAGCGACCTCAAGATTTGTTAGTCAGAAGTAATTTAAAATCATTAAATATGTCACAAACTTCTCAGTTCAGTTGAAAACACAAATAAATACTACAGATCGTGATGTAAAGTTAAACTAAGACCTTTTATTAGCTGATTATTAGCTACATGCGCACATGTTTTAATGTCTGAAATACAATAAACAATAAAAAATTTACAGTTATGCAGTGTCAACAAGTAAGCGTCGATTTCAACAGAAGTCGTCATCTGTTTTGCTAAACAACGAAAAGTGTTATCTACAGACTACAGCACGGAATTCCGACAAAACGGTCTGTAGATTTCAACATCAAACAGAAGTCGAGAATTCTCCCCTGGACAACAAGAGAAAATGCTGCTTGTGTGGACTAATTAAGAAGAGACTGAAAGCAACTAGCCCTGCGACTGTCATCATCCACTTCATAACACACTACATAGGAAATTATAGGATCTTGACGCTTCCATGATTTGACGTTGTATTCTATGGTGCATGCATGTGCGCTCATCGCTAATGGCAGTCTCAAGGATGCGCGTGATTCCTGCCTTTGATGAGATCAGAGGGGAGCAGCAGCACGATGAGTCATAATCAGTCAATCGCACATGGGGAAACCCCGATGTCGCCGCCTCAGCGGAGAAGCCAACGCCCCCCGGTTCTACTGTAGCCTGATAGTGTCGCCTACCGCCAACGCCCGCGTGATGAGGCAAGTCAGAGAACACTTTACATGTATTAAGTACTTCCTATCCCGCCCTGAGTTCATGCTCGTGACAGGAGAGTGGCGTGTGCTCATCGCAACATTACGTAACACCTGCTCTGAGCACGCTACGGACAGGGTTACCGTGGTGGCGGTGGGTCAGAGGGCAGAGCAGCAGCAGCGATGGGTGGCCCGTGAAGGCCGCCGCAATCAGATCAAGGCAAGTTGCATCATGAGGAGGACTGCTGCTGCTCTAATCAGCGCTCGGACGCCAGCAAAGGAAGCAGAAAGAGAGAGAGCGCAGCGCTGATCGGATGGCAGCGGCAGCAGCAGCAGAAGCAGGGATCGATTGCTGTAGCAGCAGCAGATGCCCCACACAAGGAGCCCAAGGGCCCTCAGCGATTGAGGAGCGTAGAGTTTGGGTGTGGCACCGGCGTGCAACTGCAGCCCACTTGACGAAAGGCTCGCATGCTGTCACGACCAGCACAAGCAGGCCCCGGGCCATCTTCCCTTGGGAGGGAGACGCAGGGAGCAGAGGTCATCGGGGTTAGTCTCAACGCCGGATCAGCGCGGGGAGAAGGGCCATTCGCACCTGATCAGCGCGTCGCTCTAGGCCAGCGCATGGTCGGCGATCAGCAATGGGAATGCGTTGAAGGTCATCGCGTCGTCCGAATGCAATGCAGCGGCAGCAGAAGTGAGCCATTGCTAACTTGGCAAGTGATCGATGCGTCGCATGCTTCGATTGTGCAGCTCAGCTAGCGGGCATAGGGTGTGACCTGGCAGCCGCGCCCCCCCAAGTGACAGCAGCAGACACGCACATGTAGACTGTTGCTGCACATGCAATCAATGACCATCACTCGACACTTCGATTCAGATGACTGAGACAACACTAGCAACAAGCTAAGGAGGAGGAGAGGAGAGAGAGAGGAAGAGCAGATAGGGAAGCGCCAAGGGTTCACACCTGCTGAGCACATAGTGTGCACAGGCGACGCTCATCCTTCTCACAAGCATCGAACGCCAGCGTTGCTGTTGAGGAGCAAGCGAGGCATCGACGGCGGCATCGGCAGCCAGCGCTGATAGCAGCAGCAGCAGCAGCAGCAGGGGGAGGCAAAAGAGGGTTAGCATGCAGCGCAGCATAAAATCTATGTTGCCGACTGCAGCAGCGGCACAGCCCATGCAGGAGGAGCAGATGAACGCTGGCTCCATGTAGCAGCCCGTGCTTCTGCTGCATGCGGCCGATGTGCAGGTGCAGCCGCAGCAGCAGCAGCAGCGGAGAACGAAGGCAAAAGGAGCAAGAAGAAGGGCCCCACCCGAGCCATCAATACATCGATACACACGCCCCTGCGTAAATACACCCGGCGGCGGCGGTGGCAAAGGAAATGCAAACGGTATACACGCACACCCATGACGATCACATGCAGTGCGTCAAAGTCCTTCACGAATGAAGCCAATGGAATGGCGATCTCAAACGTTGAAACCCACGCCCCGCCCCCCTCTCTCGATAAGACTCGTCAAATGAAATGTCAATGCAAGCAACAGAGAAGAAAATGCGAACTCACCTTCTGTTAGAGAAATCCGAGTAAAACGCCACATGAAAAGAAAAAGAGAACGAAACAGTGGATTAGAACACAATGGCACATGTTACAAGGGAACATCCTTCAATCAAGAGCTTCATATAAAGAGAACAAAACATTAGGCAATCAATGGAACACGCCACAATTGACCCGATTTAATGCCACAGAGGAGCTTCTTCCATAACCTAGATAACAAAAATCGAAGAATTACTATATAATTATGATGATTTTGGTGCTGGGTGCATTACCATGAAAATAATGAGGAACCCCGCCCAGAAACCGACACGCAAATGATACCCGATATGAAGCGGATTCTTTCGACAATAAAGTAGAACACAACCCCAATATGCGAAAATTGAGTGATAATTGATGCGGAGAAACATCTTATGCACATCACTGAACAACTAATCGCTCCCCGGGTGCAAGGAACTCTTTACAGGTGTACTGATGTATTGAATTGATTCAGTGAATAAAGTGACGACATTGGTAAATGGTAATACAATGTTACTAATTGTTCACTCAAACACTACAATTAAGTGAATCAATAAGAGACGTAGAATAGCCCCCATGGGCCATAGGCCGGATACATAGACATGAATGACATAACATATACATGTATAAGAAACATTAAACATAAAGTTCTGAGCACATAGACTAAGCAGACGAACTACGGGGTATAAGCCACATTTAAGCACACACATGATTATGTAATAGGCTTATGTTAGTTTTATAAGCTTAGGCACATGTATATTCTGGCTCTACAAAATTGGTTAGACAACGATCTAAAATTCCATAATTCATGTATTAAAACACATCAGCAGCTCAAAAACGCACAGAGGGCAGAATTGAACCATTTTGGCAAGGAAAAATATCGAAAAGACAAAAATGCAATAATGATGAGAATGAAAAGAGGCAAATGAAATGTGTACTTGAATGACCAAATCAATACAAGCAGTACATCAATACACTATAAGCCACTTGAGTCTTTGTGTATCAGATTATTTCAAAAATGAAAATTCATATTATAGTGATATTAATTAAAACTGATTTGATTTAATTTGCTCGCCCAGACTGCTATTGATGGTCTCCGACTGTATCCGCCAGGAAGTGAAGCACTTACGTTAGTAAATACATTTACATAAGCTTCCATGAACATATGTACACAAGAGACTTCATAGCAAAACAGATGATGAGACAGATTTAATTGCTTTCAGTCCGACTATGCAGCATCAGAAGTACAGTGAATAGGGCCAGAGAAGAAACCACCCTCCTTACAGGCTGGATCTAATTCAGCAGTGATGAGTCATCGTGAACACCTCTCAGCCCTTAACCTACATCTGAGAGCTGAGTGCTTTGTACCTCGCCAGTATCAGTCTGGGCGAGGTTAACAAAGTTAGCACAATGGCTGATCAATATGTTAAAAATATATTGATCATTATTAACAGTGATTAGCAAATTATGAAATATTTGAAATACTATCATACTTGTCAAGATTTCATAAATGACAAGTCCTTAACCATGTTTAACAGGTTCTCAAAAATTATCGGTGCAACCATGATTGTGTAAGTGTAACAATAGGAAGTTGTAAATGAACTTATTGAAGAAGCAGGAGACATACATCAAGTAACAACTAGATTTAAAACTTTCTATAACTTGCTTACTGAGTTACATGCGTGCGTGATGGCGCTTTACGGCTCCAACCTACCCATTCGGGTGATACGGGCGCCAGAACAGAAGGCCTGGGATCGGGGTTTCCCCCTACTCTTATCGATAAATCCCAAGGATTCTTTATCCTGCATACCACCATAGACAGTAGTACACAGCACCCGGCCTTGTTACGCAGTTGGGCAGCACTGCAGAGTCACTGAAGAATTACAATTGTAATTCACAACCATAACGCCCGTGGCCTGATCGGGTCTCGAACCGGGGACCTCGACCCCTACGGTCGGCATAGGATTGTAGTCAGTCGGTTAAATCGATTGAGCTATTCGGTGCCCCTCTGAGTTACATGATACATCAAATAATAATCATTTAATCAGACCTTGAACATTCACAGAAGCGTAATGCACAAAGTGACTACAAGCATTTACTAAGGCTGTAACTGATACGATTATCGACTATACAAAGTCCATCAGGCATCTTATCCAAGAGTCATCACTCAAGTTTTCAAACTAGCAAGAGATTTGGCACAATCAAACTAAAAAAGATTAAATTCCACAATGAGTCATTAAACAAACTGCTAATAATCTTTATAAGGAAAATCTTTGTTTTTAGGAGTGCTCAGGTTTCAAGTACCTTGACCGCAGATTTTCAAAATATGCTCTAATGGTTATGATATTCAATTATTGCATATCAAAAATTCAAATATCAACTAAGGATTAAAATTTACTAATCAGTATCATTTTACTAAATACACTAATTCAGTATCATAATATAATTTCACTAAGTAACAAAATAAACAAATCATGGGGGAATACTTGTAAGGATAGAAACAATTTCAAATACTTCTAGTGTGATGTATACTGAGGCAAAGCCCAGATGACAGTATGTGTTATTCCTGATTCAACAGAAGATGGCCTAAATAATGCAAAATCTCACAAGTAGCATCATACTCATCAAGCTGACACATTTTACAAAGTAAGCCTTTGACAACTGAGCCACACAAGCAAACAAGTGACTGACTGACATATGTATAATTATTCAATTTTACTAATGATAAATAAATAAGATACTGTCTCAGTCTGTCTGGCATAATATGATAAATCCAACTGTTTTACTCGACTACCGAATCACAATAAATTGAAATAAAACCAGATCATTACGACCAGCATTAATGCCAAGATCTCCGATTCTTTTTAATTCTCTTTAATTCTCATACAGGAGAGTTACGAATACAAAATTCATAAAGCACAGATATAACTCATATAGGTCACATGCAGGGTTCGCAAGTTTCCGGCTGTGGTAAATACCACCGGTATATACCGGTAAATACCGCCCTGCCAGAAACAGGTTTACGGCATGCCAGATTGCCGGGAACCTCATAATAGTTAAATGACTTAAATCCATGTATAAATAAGTAAAACAGTACAAGAAAAGGTTGAACTATAGTTAACCACCCTGCACTACACAGATGCACAGCAATGGACTGCTTCAATTCCAGGAAACAAAAGAGAAACATGGCTTGTTCATTGGAATCTTTTTTTGGACTATTTTGGACCATTGTAAGCAATTAGGAAATTTGAACTGTATCAGGTTCAAATTTGTACTTGCAAGTCCATACGAAATTTTGGGTCTTCTGGTACTTTCAACTCTTCTGTCAAGTTCTGTGCCTGTCCACTGTCAATTATAGTAATATAGTACGGTATATTGATAATTTCTCAACATTGGCCAATAAGGGTGGGCGCCCACAGGATTATTAAAAGAAATATATCAAACTCATGAAGGAATGAGATGAAAATTATCTTCTGTAGAGTTGTACACATCAAGATAAGACTTTATTGTGTAATTTGTGATTGGAGGGTCAGATCCAGTGATAGACTGGACTGAAAATGTTTTAGGCAGTTTACGGCAGTATTTACCAGTTTACGGCAGTATTTACCAGTTTACGGCATGTGCCGTGCCGGAAACAGGTTTCTGGCTGCCGGAAACCGAACCCTGGTCACATGATCTATTTCCATGCCCCAAGCACCATTCACTTCAATTATGCTATTTTTGAGGACCTTATTTCTGTTATTTAGCTACTCAAATTCTATCTTGATCGTGATTTTTAAGCTGCTTTCCAATACACACAAAACAACATTCTATTCATGAAGTTTCCAAATAATTATAGTGTGTTGCAGTTCAACCCGATGGCTCTAACACTTGATGAATAATTATCAATCTTACAGTTACATAAGACAGAATAACCCCCTCAGGAATATTCAAATATAGAACAACTGATCCCTCCACATACACACACACATACACACCCTCTCTCTCTCATACACACACCCTGTCTCACACACATACCCTATCACAATCAGATCACAAGAGTATATTAAAGCAATATGATAAGCACCTATGAGACAGAATTGAAACAGCAAGACCACAGGTCAAAGCATGGAGTCAATGAGATTCAGGATGTTCACTCAGCACAAGGCTAGTAAAAGTTAAGAGAATTAGAGATTTATGTAAATATTTGCAACCACTACTGCCACAGAATCATAATATTTATGTAGGTGAAACCCAGTGATATATCTCAAAAGAGGAGTCATCAATGATCCTGCAGAAATCAATACTAAGACCATGAACAGTGTATAATAAATATGCTCCTATGCTATCCCAGATGGCACTAGGGCACGAAATATAATTAATGATGTAATACTACAGATTGTCTAGGATCCCCGATTTCACAAGGAGAAGGAAGAGGGGGAGGGGAAGAAGAATAGGCAAGGGTGAATGAGAGAAGAGAAAGAATGAAGAAAAGAGGACAGCTCACCAGACTCACCTCATTGATTGGGTCTCTGTATGGAATTTTCAATGTGTCCATTGCCCGGATCATAGAATTCATGGCCATGAAAATGTTCTGGTAAACCAATTTGATGAAATTGCGTTTGTCATCATCTGAGTATCCACTTCCATGGATGATACGCATCTGCTTGATGAATGTGCTTTTTCCTGACTCCCCTGTGCCTGTAAATGACAGAAGAAGAAAAATCTGTTAGTCATACTGCAGTGTGGGAAAGCCAAGAGCAACATATGGGCACACATTTTAAACATTGCATAATTGCAGGTATGCACAGATATGAAATTATAACTGCCCAATGGAACCAAATGACAGGACAGAGGAAGCCAAGGGTGAGAGCCAAGGTGGATTTCCAAGATCATCACAACTAAATGGGGCAGTACACAAACCTGTAATAATCACTTAATAAGCCAGCTGGTGGACAAATGATGGTATTGTTAATCTGGTCATCAACCTAGAAAAGCACAGGTGACAAGACTGACAACAATGGAAAGTTGGCAACCCTGAAGATGATCAGATGTGCACAAAATTCAAGGCCTTTTGCATCTAAGATTAGTCCAAGAATGTAGACATAGAACAATAGACTGCAGAGTGCATACCAATTACAGGTCAATCTCATTAGCTCAAGATACACAGATCTTGCTAGGATAATGCAAGTAAACACTCATCTAGTAGCCAGCATCATTATTCACGAGAGGCAGGTTCTTTCATCAGTTGTACAATCTGATTGGTCATAGGAGTTACCAAATGAATATAGGTCAACCTATCACCAGTATTCTTAAATGGGTTATTGGTATATCATTCATGCTTGTCAGTAACCGCAGGATATATCATAAATTCATAATATAACTATTCTTTGGGTGATTTAATCAAGACCAGATTTTTTCAAAACTTTTCGATGAATATTATTGAGCACGGACAAAACTGTTGGATCGCCTGCCACCTCAGTGGGAGGCTGCTGAACCATGCCATCCAGACAGGTGCATTATAATTATGAAGCAAATTATGAGATTGAATATAAAAATAATGAATAATGTGGAAAATATCCCAATGGCAATAGAGAAAATTAACCCCCCCCCCCCCCACTCAAGATTATGCACATGGAAGGAGAGGGGGTTGCTAATAGAAACCATTGCTGATGAATATCTGTAGGGCAAATGGATTGTGAAACAACAGAAAGGGATGGCCAGACTTTAAACTTGAAACAGGCAAATGTATAATGGAAGATTTAAGTGAAGATGAAAATCTGAGAAGGCCAGGTGAAGGTTGAAGAAAGTGTAACATCCAACATTTGAGTGCAAGAATGAAGAGGATCTTGTCATCAGCTCAGGGCAAAGGTTACAGCCTATACTGTACAGGTAGTCTAAAAAGAAAATGTGAGTTATTGCACCAATATATGTCAGGACATGGATAAGAAACAAGGAAAACGAAGGGCAAAATTAGGAAAACTGAAGGGTGCACACGGAATTATAGCATGATAAGGGATAACCAGATGCAGAAATAGACACCACAGCAGCAGACAGAATGCAAAAACACAGAGGGGTTGGGCCAGTGTCAGCAATTATTGACAGCACTAGGCTGACTAGCATCTTCAATGCAGATCGGCTTCAGGACGCATAAGCGACATGGACAAGATGCCCCCAGTCATTATTACAAAGATGCATACAGTATGAGATATCGGGGAAGGTCTAGGGATGCACAGGGAGTGGGAAAATCACAGAAAACACAACCGACATGGCCAGAACAGACACTCAACGGCATCTGTCAAACAGGGCACGAATTTCAAAATGGCCGACCGCATGTCATTCAAAAATGCCAGAACGACGATGTTGCGAGGGGTAGGGATTGGGGACGGTGCAGAGAGTGACCCACCTAGTAAGAGGAGCTTCAGTTCTCGACGTGCGTCCCTCTTATCCCTCTTCAACTGCTTTTCGATCTCCTGGTTGATGCGTTTCTGCTCTTTGGCCTCCTCGCTCAGGCAGCACGCCATCGTAGTCGGCAGTCGAGCTGATGGAGCCCAATGGAATATTGCCCCGAGGGCTGGCTACCGTCCTGTGATCACTCCAGGTGTCCAGAGGGTGGTTAGTACCGAAGGCGTGACGATTGACGCCCAAGTGCCAGCGATTCTCGATGGCGATTTCAGTCGCAAACGGATGGCACGGCCAGCTCGTCTCAGGGTGTGGTGAGCGCAGGCTGCAAGTGAACGCACTCCCCGTTAACTCGCCGCGGGTATAAATTATCCAAATGCTATGATAACGCTTAAATGACGATATTATCTCGTAGATATAATCCTAATTTCACTCTTTAAAACTTAATGAACTCAAAAAGAACTTGCAATGATTGAAATTCTAGATAAAATTATAATATCGTCAGCGATCAGTTTTGGGTGCACCGTAGGAAAGAACAGCCGAGCTGACTATTATGGGATGGATGTTACTATGAGGCTGAGACTGCATAAATAATGAGCCGGTTGTGTTCATTTGCATATCATTTGCATAATTTTTCCCGCCTGCGAAGCGGGCAG
>KB307954.1:50583-113719 GCA_000328365.1 Capitella teleta
GGTGGAAATCAGTAACTATAGTATGCCCATAACAAAGAACACGCACCTTTATTATACAACATATCGAGTGTGGACNCGCGACACACGTGTGTTTGTGTGTCGGTCCGATACCCCTAAAACACAGTTCACGTTCTCCATCTCATCAATATTGCGTTAAGTAATGCTAATTAGCGGTTAATTAATGAATATTTCTCAAGCAAATTCATTGCTTATGCTTCTGCTCCCCTATATGAACAATTTGATGTATCATTTGCTACGATACAAGCATTATAAAATAATAGCTAATTAACGCCTAATTAAGCCTAATTAATAATGAGATACAAGTTGTGTTCTATGTCAAAAATCTTCAGAACGGCCCAAAAAATACGTGTACCAGATTTCATGCTTGTGGTCCAACAAAAGATATTCCATTTATACTTACTTTGGTCCAATTGACTCCAATAATATTGGAGGCAATTGGACCAAAGAAGTATAATTGTTAATTAAATATCTATAAGGATACTGATAGTGAAAATTAAATCGCTGTTGAATCGCGCAAAATTTATTATAGTTGTATACATTATACAGTAAACACAGAAATTGTACTTGTCTACTTTTTACTTTGTCGATTTCACTTTTTTTGCCCTGAAACCGTTTGCGTGGCTATTTTTAGAATTAATTCCACGTGTCGATTTCGTTCACTTGGAGACGCAAATAACAAAAACACTTTCCCATAACATTATGTGCGTGCGTTCGATTATGTTAACTGGCTGCAGCCTTGCGGAATTTGCGTTCCGAATATAGTATAACGAGTGTACATACATGTATATTATGAGGCATGGTTTATCATATTACATCGATAGTTTATATTTATGTAGGGTCAAATCTCGCGTCGATGCATTATTACATGTATGTTGTATGTACTGAGTTATAAGTTACCGATTACATGATAACTAACCTTAAATAATAACTTAATAATATGTTATAAGTATCTCTATTATATACACTGAGTGGGCAAAAAATAGTCTATCTACACTATGTTAAAAAAATTAAATTTAATATTTGTTAAAATTTACCCATAATTCAAAAAAATAAATACCTGGTATGGATTAACAAGGTTTTTATTATTATTATTATTATTATTATTATTATTATTATTATTATTATTATTATTATTATTATTATTATTATTATTATTATTATTATTATTATTATTATTATTATTATTATTATTATTATTATTATTATTAGAAGAAGAAGATCGCATTTGGATTGTAACAACATATTCTCGAACATAACGTGCTGAAAAAGTCAGAGCTGCTTGGCTACATTCATTGCGTACACCATCCTGACGGTCAATTTACAATGCACGATGCATTAATTCGCATTATTATTGCATTGTAAGGCCCACTCAGTCATCCCTCGCATACATGTACCAGTATTCGATAGGTCACCAAGTGCAGCAGCGTGATGAGAGCGATGCCTTATTTGGGCATCGAAATGATCCTCATCCATGGTCAGGGGCTAAGAGGGAAAATAATCAAAATATCGCAGAATTTTGGGTGCACTTTTTTGCTTGAGATAAATCGGCATCAATGTCGACAAAAATGGAATTGAAATGTTTAAGTATCCATACCAAGTATTTAGTTCTCTTATCTTTGCGCGGTTTTACACTGCGGCCAGTTTTGTAACACTTTATGAAGTCTATCGAAAAAGTGCAGTGCCATATTGAAAAGCACTGACATCTTTAACATGGAGCTGACACACAGAAACTGCTAGACTTCCCCTGGAGCGCCAAAGTTTCAGGAGGACCGATATCAGTCGGTTACCTTGGCTACGAAGACAACGAACAAGGAAACTCCAACTACAGGCATTCATAAATTGGTGTTCAACATTATGTAACAGTTCCTGAAAGTATGGATGGTCGAGCAGAAGTTTTCAACTATATGTAGCTACCCGACAGCGACATGGATATTTCAATGTAACGACGAGATGAGGAAAGCAGTGAAGCCGGTACTGGCAGATGCCATATGCATGGAAGCGAATAGGCGAATACCAACAACAACCGCATTCATTATACGCAGACCACAGACCGACTCACATATTGTTGCATTTTTCATCGACTCCTAGCTTTGGGTCGAATCAGAAACGTATGGAGGTCTATATGTATAGGATTCAGATTTCGTTTTGAGCTTGTGTGGTGTAGCAGTCGTCGTCTTTCATGCATGGTTATATTATGATTAACGGACCGTCAACAAAAGATGCCACTGTGTGACTGTCAAAAGAAGAAGGAAATTTAGCAGTGTGGCGGTATACACTTCACTCCATATATGCCTTGCAGATAGATGTAAGAAGGAGAATCTCTTAGGCGACTCAAAAAGCAAACAGAAAATCAAAGGCTAATTGCATTAGCGCTAGAGGGAATTGGGTGTACTGTAATACACGCTGGTGGTGATCCAAACTTTGTGCAACAAGGATTGCAATTGCCAATGAGAAGCATGCCCCCCTGGTCGGGAAGGATGCAGATCTATTCATTATACGGGGGGGGGGGGTGTCTTTTTTTTTCTTTTTTTTTTTTTCTTGATCAGCTATTCGGCAACCCAACAAAGGCCAAATAGTATATGGTACACACACGTGATAAAACAAATCTTGCCTGATGCAATATACCACAAATGTTGAAAAAAAAATTATTGATGAGATGCAAATTCATTAATTCATCCGTTAGCAAACTTTGGAAGAGGGCGCCACTGAAGTTGGTCACAAGCCAAAAAGTTCAGGCGTCAGGATTGTATTGGCAATCATCTACATGCAGATTACTAAGAACTGGGTTGAAAAATGGTTGGAGATGTTGGCCTCTAAGATGACGGACATGAACCCTGCTCCTCCATTCCTCCATGAACTACAGAGGTGATTGCAGCTCAGGTCGCTGTACATTTGTATCTGCAACAAGCCTAGTATCTTAATTATGATTTAAGTTCCCATAGCATGTGGAGAGGGCAACAAAAGAGGCTACAGTAATGGACCAATCGAATGTGTTAGCGAAATATATTAAAGTATTGAAATCCTTGTTGAGTTTATGCGTTACATGTTCATATAATTATACAATTTGGTGACTTATTTGGATGTTAATACAGCATTGTATATGTATTGCCTCTATACCGTTTACGGCAATATTGAATGATGTACACGTTGAAGGGTTTGACTGGTTGGTAGTAATTATAATATGTACATGTATGTAAAACGCATTACATGTATAGAAAAGTTCCAATTCAACGTTTTTGTCATCATACAGTGTAAAACTCATGTAATGCTTCTTGTGCTGACCATGTAATATATTAAATACTTGACTATTAAATCAGTGAAGGGTGCTACCAGATTCTTCTTTGTGGGCATTATTCTAGTTCACTGGTAGTATTTAGCTCATGAAACCCTTTCATTTGAAGTCAATCATGCGTATACGTGTGCTTCCGACTTTTTTTCTGATATTTTCGCACCTGTGATTATTCAGACCCTATCGAAAACTTTACAGGTACATGTGTCGGAACCAATAACACATTTTTTGGGGTTGATCTCATTGAGATCTTCAATTTCACATGCCGTGTGTTTATATGTTCCAGCCGTAAACTTACCTTTGACCTAATCAAGGTAACTAATTAGCGATTTCACTTATGTTCCACCGAAGGAATTCAGTCCGATTTTGCGTATGTTAATAAGAAGGTCATTCCGTATGTATTCCATTAAAATAAATTATGTGGCAATTTTGTCCAGGTCGAACTGTATATATATTGACTGGCCTAATATTGAGTTAGAACGAATTATCTCTAGGCGCGCACGCATAGCCTGCAAAGTGCACACATTCTTCTCGTGCGGTCGAATACTGGTACATGAAGCATGAAATTATACCATGAAGCTTGAAATCATAACGCACTACATGCATTATAACATTCATGCAACTTCGTGCAATTTCGTGAAAATTTGTGCAACTTAATTCGCTAAACTTGATGCAACTTAGTGCAACTTAACGATTCCATATAAGCACAGAATATCAGCACAGTGAACTTACTTGAATTCAATTTCAAATTTTCAATTTCATTTATATAAGTTAAAAAAAAGAAAAAGAACTATACATGTAATACTTTGTATAAAATATGAACTTGAAACTTAAGTCATTACCAAAGCATAATCAAAGCATCGTTCATAATGTTCAATTATGTATTTATATTTGTTTTGCACATTATACTCATCATAAATAGTCATACCAATAGTGAAGAAGATGGCATATACTTTGTGTATTATATACATTTATGCATTAGTTCTGAATAAGTATGTTGCATGCTGTGATAAGGCACTTCTGATTACCATAAGAGAATCATAACGGACAACCGATAAGCTTATACAATGATGTCCACTAGTATCCTTCTTTCTCGACGTTATGGTTGCATTTGACGTCATCATCAATGTCCGCTGACTCAAGGGGCCATAATTTTTAATCGTTGTCATAATTATCTTCTGATGCTGGCACCAAGAAAGTGTGAATTACAGGGCATGAAGGAACATCGAAAACAATTTGAGTGAAAATGCAAACGATCGGAGAATGGAAAACGAAACTGACATCAAATTTCGTACGTGGAATTGAAAACTGGCTCTTTGACCTCAACAGAGGAAGCCACGATCGAAATACTAGTAAGTGACGTTTCGTCCAGTAAGGGTTAAGGTTTTATCGATGTCAATCTACAGACAACTTGCATCCTAACAATAATTTGAAGGAAATCTAAGTTACCCAATTGCATCAAAATTTAGCGTATGCATGGAGGTGTGGAAGCGTCTTCGACTTGAGCACTACTTTGATTGATAGAATGACGACGAGAAGTTTGATAGGAGAAACATAATTGCGGACTATATATGAGCATACAGTGCAGTTATATATACACGTTTTTCATTTTCGAAATTCGAGTAAGAAACGAACAAACAAATCGAGAATTGTAATCTATCCATGTGTGCTGCAAAAATTAAACAGTTCTCGGATCTTCTTTTGAATCCTTAAAATAATCGTGAGTTTACAATTTATTAAAACCATGATACACACATGTACATGCATGAGCATAGTATGAAAATAATGTTGGGATGTTTTTGTGTCACTCGTCCATCATGCGTCAAGTGTAAATCATTCAAACTAGAAGACGAGGAAGCAACCGTATGTCAGAGGTCAAGAGGCTGACGAGGATTACTTCCTGGCTCACAACCGTCCATCCCTGCGGCTGGCGCAAAGCGTCCTAAACGACGATCCCCTCCCAGGGGTCAGCCTCATCAGCACATCTTGACCTCTGTCACGTCAAAGTCGCACGACGCTGCAGGGCGACGGGTAACAGGCTCCATGTGCAGCAGTGTTATGCAAACCACCTGGAGAAGAAGAGCCACAGACAGAAGATCTATTAGAGGTTTGCAGAAGGGCGTGAATGTCCGCGATGGACAAGGTGCATATTTACACCGCCACGTTAAATTTGACGGTGAAATATAGAGTTTAAAGCTATACTGAGGTACATGAAACTTATTTATTTATAGGTGTGCAGATTAGAGAGAAAAAAAGCAAACGAAGAATCCCTCTCTTAGTGAAGAGGTTTGTTGTTGGGTGTTGGTACCTATGTTCTCCGCTGCTGCATGCTTACTAGTATTGATTTAGCTGTCTTCTTATCTAGATTAAAAAAAACAAAAACAAAAACAAAACAAAAACAAAAACAAAACAAAAACAAAAACAAAAACAAAAACAAAAACAAAAACAAAAACAAAAACAAAACAAAACAAAACAAAACAAAACAAAACAAAACAAGCAAAACAAAACAGAAGCGCAAGCGCATGAATAGGAGAGCACTGGGAGTTAAATTAATCATTATTTGATTAAGCATCGGACAGCACATGTGAGAAAGTCCAATTGTTGCATAATGTTGAACAGAAGCAAATGAAAACTCGCATCCTGCATTGAGGGTCTCATCGAATCGTATTCCAACAGCTGTGCCTCACACATGCATCAGTTCTTGTGGTTTTTCTCTGGTTTTTCTTTTGATAATATCTTATGTGACGAAATTCAAAGCCACAAAATATCTGAAAGGCGTTTGTTTACATGGTGAGAAGCATCACCAGGGCGTGGCTGGTATGGAAACAATATGACATGGCCCATCCTCATGAAGTAATTACAAAGATTTTCTACTTCAAATACACCTATATATATAGAAATGAGATATATTCGAAATTGAAGTCCGTGTTGAGAAATAATACATGTATACTTGAGTGAACTAATTATTTATCATAAAGATTTCAGATTATATATTTTTCCTTTTTTTTTTTTTTTTTTTTTTTTTTTTTTGCCAACTGTGCCGATGAAACCGAATGCATTGGTTATGTCTCAGGGGCGGAACAGGAGCTCGGATTCACACCTGCAGCAGGCTTTCATGTCTTACCCCAGCTCTTGATCTCCATCTCAGCAACCTGTTTCTCTAGCATCGCCGTCGGCTTCGCTTCGGATCTTAGCATCTGATGATCTTGGGTGTTTCCTAACTTCGGGCTCTGCTGATACGATGGGCGAAACAACAGTTGGTGGAGGATCCGCACGGTGGCAGCAGCAGCGCCCTAGGCCTTGCAGGGAGGAGAGGGGGTTGAGGGCCGGGGAGGAATTTCCTCGTATCCAGTTACGATTACAGATCGCTGGATTCGTATTGTATATGCAGCAGATAGCAAAGTGATCCGGACCGCGTTTGTGTGTGCTAACATTTGCGCTAACATCTTTTCCTTATTGTTCGGAATAGCGATCTGGCCTTTGATTCGGTGTCTCCTTACGGTATGCGACTCAAGTCAGCCTCCACGCGCTGGCTGATTTAGCCCGAGGCAACGCCACCCTATTATCACTCATCCCATCCGGCTTCACTTTATTCAATATTTACAAATTGGCCGTAAGACAGGGCGAGTGTGTTTACTGACAGTGCGGTGTGTTGCATTAGGCAGATGCGGGCGAGAAAACAGCCGCTGGGATGCGAATGTTTGAGATCCGCGCGAAAAACCTCCATGTGAGGTCTCATAAGCGAGGTGAAGCAACCCGAGGCGTCTTCTGCCCAAACTGAAGACGCAAGTCTTTTGAAATTCTCCTGGATTCATGTCTAATTAAAACAAATAGAACGAGGGTGGAGTGGCAGGATGCACATGCGCATTATAAACAAGAAGTCGCGCTTTTCCACGCCTGTGCAACACTTATAATAATACGCGGCGCGCCGTTTGCTCGGCAGAAGGACACAGTCATCCGATTCGGGATCCGACTGCATCCAATCGGCGGGAGGTCATCGACCCCGAACTGATCGGCCAATTAGAGACTCACGCGCAGCAGCACCTGTTGAAGGCGAAATGCGGAGGCTGCTGCGAGTGCTGAAATCACAATCAGGAAACCCGAAGCCACGTGCTGCATAACAAAGTGTTCGTACCAAATGTTCACAAATTGCGGGTTTCGTGTGCATCTCAAATATATTCTTATGCAAAGCGTGCAATGGGCATAATAAACAAATATCTCTGCGATTTTGACCAATGTCAATAATTGCTGACAACAACACTATAAATATTTCTATGAAAAAAAAAAAAAAAAATCCCCAGCGGATTGCGATGATACATGTATATAGCAGGGTTCAGCCCACCAGGTGTGACGAAAAGATAAAGGCGTATAATTATAGATGAATTTACAATCAACAAACAAAACACTCTTTATTGCAATCATTTCGCCATAATGGCTTCAACAGAGAACGACAGAGTCGGTTTCGGAGACGATGACGATGACGATCTGGACGGCGTCTTCCGAGGAGGCGACGGGGCACAATCAGTTTGCGGGGATCTCCGAGGGGAGGAACCGTTGCGGCTGGACACGGGGGCGGCAGCTGAATGATTAGGACTCACGGGGTTCGGGAGAGTGTGGGGATGGGGCAGTGCGAAGGGCGGTCTGAAGGCAGGCACTTTGGGCACGACAGTCTGGCCGGGGAGTACGGGGGGAAGCCCCGCGGGAGGCGCAGGGGGAGGGGCCCAGGGTGCGCCTTGCATGTTACACGCTGCGGACACTTTCGCACCACTGACGATCTGTTCGATGGCGCGTTCCAGGTTTCCTCCGCAGCCTTGATAAACCAGTTCGAGAACATTGGGGTTGGCTGCGGGGAAAATGCGTTGCAGGAACTCCCGAGGACTTCCCATGACCCCTTGCTGCATGAGCTGCATGCGCATGCGTATGGGATCCACGGTACTCTGAGCCTGTTGGATGATTCCATGAACGCGCACTTTCTCCACCTCGGCGCGCTTCTCCCTCTCGAACATGACGGCGTCCAGCTCTTTATCGGCGAAGCAGCGTCTCTTCCTCATGCGTTCACTGGCGTATGGGAACATGGATCTGAGGGCTTCAGGGGGAGGCAGGGAGTGTAGGCGAGCTCTGTATGCTGCGGAAGAGAGAGAACTGATGAGACAGGGAAGAGATCCCCACGGCGTCCGTCGACAAGTGTCGCTGTGACGGATCGTTGCCAGTGCGACGGACGCTCCACGCCACACTATCGCTCTGGAATTACTCATCCGAACGCGAGATAATCGCCGCTTTCTGTCGCCGCTTTCCCATGCGATTTATGATTGACGAGGTCTCTCTGTGTTGAATGCGCGGTGTCAGTTTGCACCTCGAGCGACATGTTTTTACAGGATGTCACATTAGCACTGGGAAGATCCACGCTCTTCCCAACTCATAAGCGCCTCTGACAACGCAGGAAGCGAGCGCCGTTATGTCACCACACGACGCCATTAAAGCCTCGACGGGGAGCCGCGGGGGCGACGACGGTGCCTGTCGCTACTCGCCTCACTTCGCTGCTTTTTCGCGCTCGGATTACGAAACCCAGGTTCAAAATTTGTTGACAGTGATTTAAGACCATTGTTGCAATTAAAAAAAAAAAAAAAAAAAATAGATTACACGAATTGCATAGAGGAGCCCAACAGACGATTTAGAACGCCTATAATATATGTATTACAGTCGTAGCTAAATATACATGCATGTATATACCAAATTCAATAGAAGTATATACCTTTTGCTCTTCCGCTCTCAATAGGTCATACGTACAAAACAGTTTGCAGGTTTGTATACTACAAAGGCAGGTACATGAAGGCTAATTATGCTCGACGCAATATCTCGAGTGATAAATCTATCAAAGAAATTCATCACATTTCAGAGAACACAGCCTTGCACGATGAGCGAATTCTCGCGAATTCTCACGAGTTCTCTCCCTGCGTGGGTTCCTCAGTAACATTGCATGAATGGTGATGAATGCCCTTGTCGATAGCTATCAGTCGTGTGATATGAGTAGTGGGATGAAAGTGAGCATGCGCAGTCGGCATCTCCTTTGAAATTGACACCTGCATGTTGCGCTTATCAGCTCATTAAGAGAAAAATCATTATCACCCTGGCCCTTGTAAACACATGAGGGAAATTTACTGCAAAGCTGTCGTCTTTTTACACTGATCCGCGCTGATCAGCCAGCCTTTGGGCTACTATATTACTAGTAGACTTACTGGCAAGTATGTCCCTGGACAAAGTGTGTTGCTGTAAGTTGCGCAAGTTCCGTTGCAGCATTTTCCTCTGCTGCAGCAAGTTGGCGGCTTTCTTCACTTTCGCGCTGTTCTCAGCAGTGTTGGCTCCGTCGGTGGCTTGGTGTCTGCGAAAAGATCAAAGGTATAAGCATCGAATATTGTTTAGCAGGGTGTGAAATTTGTGAATACAATAAACCGTTTTCCTGATATTTAGAAATCTAATGATATCTGGTATACAATGGTTCCGGTGGGCTTCATAACGCAGGTCATATGGTACACGGAGTCTTACATGTCTGGCATGAACGCAGGGTCAGAACTGAGCGTACGTAGCCTAATGATAACACGAGGTAACTTTTCAGGATAATAAAATGCAGCTTCGATGTCAGCGGATTGATGTCAGTCGTATCTCTGACACACAATCCGCACAGTCATGGAACGCGGGCGTAAGACCTCATCCGATTACTCCAGGATCAAAGCGATCCGGATCAAATCCCGACCAGCGATGATCCCTGCAAAAGACTCCGCTGTCAAACATACCCAGCGCATCCGAGGCCTTATCGTTTCTTATCATAATAGAGCAGATTGTTTATACAGGGCGCTTGGGGATGGTGAGGGCGTGCGCAACGGGCCCCGGGGCGCACAACCCGAGAAGATGACAGGACTCGGCTGCTGATGCAGACGCCGATAAGCTGAAGACGTGTTCCGCCCTCTGGATGACCAGCAGGCAGGCTCTGGGAGTGGTCAGGAGGAAATCGAGCAGGCCACACCTGTCCTGATTGGCGCACAGGTGATGTATGGATGGAGGTGGACGTTTGGGCGACATGTCTTCATTATCTTCAGAGCGGCAGGTTTACTTTTGAATTTAGTACAAATTGGACTGATTGACACTTTAGTATGTAGTTTGCACGTGGTGTAGATTTGCAAACACGCGATTGTCTTAGTGACATGTAACGCTTACAAGACTGGCATCTTGAATGGAAAGTGGGCTGTTCGAATCAGGCAAATTTTCTACGTTTCATGGGGATATTTTGTGCTCAAGTTAATCTTAGCAGGACTATGCTTTCATTTACTATAGTATTGATGGCGAACTGCCGTTTGATATATCACAATATGAGAATGTCGAACAATGCTGATATACACTGATATCAGCATGGCTGTCTATATGATTATATCACGCACGCCTGTCGTTCTGACAAACAAGTCAGATATGGGATAAACATGAATACATACAGGTACAGATTACAAGCATATAAAATGCTATATAATAGTATATATGCGTGTACAAAATTGCTCCTCCTTTTCGTTATCAATTACATCCGAAGTGAAGGTAATGGACCTCCAGTGGACAGTGGTCAACCCGCAAATGGACTACAAATGGCCAGTATTTGTTTGGCCAATTAGCGGCTCAGTGGGTGCTTGGTGTTGGTCAGCATCTGGCTAAGATCGGATGACCACAACAAATACACAAATGGGAAAGCACAATCGCTCAAATATTCCCGGACGAGTAATACGGGCCACTTGATCTCTATGCTGGCAACCAGTTATCTTGGGACATGTATAAAAAAGATAACTACACATTATCAGAATGGTATGAGCCAATAGACTGTAATAGCCATTTTACATTTAGAACGCATCCGCAGCAGTGAACTTTCGCGCAAGTCTAGAGGACTGAAAAGGGGGCAACGGTGAGTTGTAATTAAGTCTTTGTGACGATGCGTGAAAGTGAGAGTTGATAGACGAGCAGAGAGTGAAGACGTTGGCTTATGCATGCCGAAACAGGTGCACATTTCTGTTTGAAGGGGACGGCGAAAGAATCATGCTACAGATGCATGTTCCGGAAAAAAAAAAAAAAAGTAAACTCATGCGCGGTGTAATTATATAGAGCACTTGATGCGCAAAACAATGCAGTACACACCTGATATATAAACCGACCCCACATGATTTTCGGTAGTGTCATTTTCTCGTCGACTGTCATTCATGTTTCGGACAGTTTACACAGCACTCGGCAAAAGGCGAGAATTCCGAGCTCTGGAGTATTTACAAATTGAACGGTGAGCAGCGTAAACAGACGAAAGACGCGCCGCAGAGTCTCCGAGGTGCGAGATCTGAGATCCGATCGGATTCAGAGAAGAATCAAGGGGATATCAAAAGAAATGCAAGCTGCGGTGGCCATGCACAGACCTCCCCTGCTCCAGATGTATAACAGCGAGCAGGGGAGTCTATTGTCTGGCAGATAACCGAAGATCTAGCACTGGGGTGGCAGGCATGCAAGATCGCCCGAGGGGCAATCCGCAGTTCTGAGGGTTCGAAATAGTTGTTGGCACCGACAAACCCAACTAGACTTCAACCATGCCCAAATGTTAAACCCACTTGACAAATATATAAGCACAAATGATAAAAAGAATTGCTGATCGTCATCACTTAATCAGTGGACATTTATTTACCCAACCTTGATGTTAAACTTTTGACTTTTTTTGGCAGCGAGACATCGAAAAGTATTAAATCCTCGAGCCCTTTCTCCCAAAGAGTTATTTAACATGCAAGATTAACTCATGGGTGGTGTCATCGTCAATTAGTAGGTAGCCACAGGTGGTTTATGTGGACATATATATTTTTATATTTTTAATATACATGTATATGTGAGGGAGAGAGAGAGAGAGAGGGAGCATAATGTGTGTGTATGGAATATCTCCGGGAGTTGACCATCACTCGTCATTGCCTTCGTAACCATGGCAACAATAAGGATTGTGCACTTGCACTTTGTGCGTTCAGAGTCAGCGATGAAGACTGTTGACCCAGTAATCGGACATGAATAATTCGATGTGCATTGCGTAAAACTGCAATGCTTGTGTTCCTGGTCGGTGGCGTATATATCCTGCAAGCCAATCCTTTCTGACCACTACGATGTCATCTCGAGTTCACTCAAGAGATCACCATTGCACTTGTCTCAATGTCGGATGCTGTTTGCTCGTTCATCAATTTATGTTTCCTCCTCGTGTCACCCAACCAGGATCATCACAAGGGAATCGAATGACGAACATCACGAGGCTGCGCATCCGTCTCGTTTGTTTCACACTTCTTGGTTCACTTATACATTATAGCAGGATTGTTTTTCTTGGAAATTAAACATGCAAACATAACAGTTTATTGTGTTGTGCGTTGAAATCTAGGGACGCAGACTTGCTCAGCAATGTGCCTGACTACGTACATGTATTTTATATATTTTGTTTTCTGAAGCAACAATTAAGGTTTAAATTTGAGGGTGCATGTGCATATAGATTATTAATTTATTAGTTTTATATAGCGATCATACAATTCCGGAATGGAGTTCTCTGACACGCTGCCCACGATTTCCATGGGCTCCACCGGGAATCGAACCCACGACCCTTTGGGCCATCGCGGCCCCCGCACGTTATACATAATATAAACCAAAACAATTAAATAAAAATGAACTGGTTACACAAATTGGCAAAAGAGTTCGCGAATAATTAGCAGCATCTGCGGTGGCGGCAAGGAGTCGAAGAGACCAGGCGCTGTAAAGTTATCATGGGAATTTGTTTCGAACGTTTTGGGTCAATGGGCGCTGAGCACTGACATGTTCTTCATCTTGTACACTACACTACACGTGTACATGTATACTCATTACACTATGATCATAATTATGTGTTAGTTAACTATAGAGATTGAGCTAAATACGGGTATTTAATAATACTTTTTATAAATGACTTATTTTTAATATGAATAAAATTATTATTGTTAAATTATTATGAGTAGTACATCTGCTACACAATGATATTTATTACGGAAAATGAAGTGCATGCTAATATAAATGTAAATATCAGTTTTGTGTTATGATTTTCACACTTGTTGCTATGGAAATATGGCTTTGGGGTTGCAAAGAAGAATGGCAAAGTAGAATCCTTCATCACCAGAGAAGCGCAAAATGACGGGGCCTTTGGTGCAAAACTTGAAACGATTTCTCGTACTGAACATGGGCAAATCCTACATAATAGCTACTATTAAAGTACTGTTTGTCAATAGACACCGTCATAATAATCAATTTACCATTCATTAGTATCCATCCACGTTAAATATGAGAAATGTAACCTAATTGTGGGTCCAAAATGGAGCCCAAATCCGCAGCTTGTGCTGCTCTGGCGATGAAAGATGCTATAAAAAAAATGCTCGATAGAAAAAAAAAAAGAGCATCTTTGGGATTAACGCTATCAAAGCATGCGGCGCGTGGATTTAAAACTTGATTTTGATATGTCAGGTCAGCAAAATGTATTACATGTATGCTTCCCTAAATAGGACCCATGCATCGATCCATTTATGACCTATTGTGGTATTGCAATGTACATGCGTTAGCTTTGTGGCTATGTCTTGACAAAAGGAATTAAATCGATTTTGCATTGGATTAACTTCCATAATCCTATCCGTTCCACACGGGTCATGAGTTGCCAACTTGTAATCCCGTTAGTCGATCTCTCGTCTGCTCCAACAATACATGTATGTGTATGTGAATTAAAACTGATTATCATAAATTTATCCAATTAACGAAGGCGTGATACCGATAATGCGGGAGAGTTTGCTTGAGTGCTCCATGATCTAAGAGGTTCTCTTCGGGATGCATTGCATTCCGAGATGGATCCTCACAGTCCCACGCATCATTATGTATATCGGGAGATGCTCTGAGTTTATCTCTAAATCGCATTAAATTCGGACGCGACAAACTGTAATGAGAATAAGCTTGTAAGTTTGTGTCTTATAATTACAGGCAGGGCGGAGATGGGGCGTGTGATAATCGTTTCCTAATTATGATAAGAGTAGAAATAGGAGACTTCTTCTGGCCGACACTTTTGCCAGTGGGCGGGCACTCATAATTGTGTCTTCGAAGCGACGTCGTACAAACCAATTTCTGACTATACTGAATTTGGTGTATTCTGTTGACATTGTTTTACGCGGCGCATTATTATTCACACGTTGGCGTTTCCGAGGAATGTTCATCTCATTCACGCAAATTCTCTATAATCCAGAAGAACCACAAGGTGAATTTGTACATTTATAAGGTGCGATGTTTTCTAAGAGCTGTTGTTTATAGTGTAGGCGGCTGTAAACATTGTCACATAATATATGGATTTTACAAGTATCGCGCAGTTTCGATATTTTAATGCCAATAAAAGGAAATTGGAGGTAGTACATTTCGCACGTGTGTCCGACAATCGACAAAACTGATTAAGTGCCCTATAACAGCAAAGTCTATACAAATACACTTTTTGAGATGGTTGCCACTGTTATACGATAATGATTACAATTTAACTCAGAAGAGGCAGGAAACATATATAAGCAGTGGCTGCGGCGGCGAGGTCATCGGTCATTCTCATTGCATGCATTATATTGCATGTACACGGCAGATTTGATACACGGCATCGATCCTTCAACGGGAGACTTAAATTGTTCTTACGATTGCATGTAGGCTGTGCTTCGATTACAATTAATAAACGTACAGAGGGAAAAATGATTTACACACTTCGAACCTGATATGACTAAGTATGAAATGAGAAGAAAATCCGCTTCTATATGTTCGGAAACAAGCAGTTTCACTTTCCATTTGCTGGATTTTTCAGCAGAATAATTGAAAATGCGCCGTAATATATAGTTTGCACCCAAGTATATACCATTATATAAACTAGAACACGCACTCATATATGGAGTACAAACCTCCGCCGATGGGTGACCAGGCAGACAGTTACAAACGCGCATGAAATCAAAACCTGATCCCCTGACGGCGGAGGCAATGAAGTGATTGCATAATAAACAGATCAATGGACAAACCTCCTCAGGGCAACCTGGGCGGCCATGACGCGTTGCCTCTCCACCACAAGCAGACAATTGGCACAGGAGCAGTCTCTCCATCGACAGTACTTCTTATGACCCTTCAGACACGACACGACGCCATGGTTGCGGCACCTGGCGCACTTGGGCGTCCGCAGCAGTCTCCGTGACGTCACTCCGTCGGCGGATGGACCCTTTCCTTTCGCAGAAGACGTCTGCCGAGCGTCAGCAGCAACGTCACTCGAGCATCCACGTAACATCCGAGATGCATCGTCGGAATCGTCGGAATCGTATCCCAGTATATCCAAGTCCTCGTCATCCATTTCATCGTCGTCGAGGTCATCGGAAAATGTCGATGACGACGTGGAGGGGAGGTGCAGGCGCCGCTGCGGATCGTCGTCCTCCTCGGGCGTGAATCCTGACGGTGCGGCGTTCATTGTTGTTCAGTTAAGCATCGCATGCAGACAATCGCAAACTGGCGATGTTGTAAGAGCAGGAGGATATGAAGCAGTCGAGGGATCACTGCCGGATTCACTTACAAAGCATCGATGCGCGGCGGGATGAAGTGGCTCATCCCCGGTCCTGTCAGCCTGCAGCATCTTAATCACCGACGCAGCCAATCAGCATCAACTCCACTGCGTCCCGATAGGAGCGCTGCGATGATTGGCTGGTGTGAGCAGCGGTTGCTAGGCACAGCCAAACGGGTGGTGCCATGGGCAGCCAATCAGAAGAAAAGAGCTCTTGGAGGCTCCATGATGGCCGCAGGAGGATCTATGTGTAACCGGAGAAGTTGTGATGCAAGTGATTAAGATAGTCTCCTGTCACGCACACTTCGACTAAGGGTGTTGTTCATGAATAGCTTGACAATTAATGCAGATATACACTTATACAGGTCATGCAATGGATGCGCAATTTCAATCTAATTCTTATTCTTGTCGAATATGTATTATGTAAGTGCATGTACATGTATAATATATTATGAAAAATGGAAAATTAATGATTGATATCAGACATTACATGTATGCTCCAAAGCGCGCACACTGACTACTTGTACAACTGATTTTATAAAATCCAGTACAGCACAACTAAAAGAGTACTCCAACAATGTCGGAATTCGCTCACATGAAATGCACGCATTGTACGGGAGTCTTAAACGGAGGAGTTGATGCAATTGCAGCGGGTGCGCACTTTCTTCGATTTCTTTGCGTGGGATGAGTTTTGTGGTGTCGTGTTTTGCGACTCTGTGCTTTGTCTGCGGAGAGTGGAAATCGTCAAGAAATGAAAGAGAATATTCACGCATGACATTGATAGTCAGCCATGCCTGCATCTCGGGGTTTCGGGGTGGTTGGTGTGAAATTATACTACATGTAATGTGTGTATCGACCGTTGAACAGTTCTATAAAGCTGTGAAATAGTTGTGATTCGCCTGGGTGAGGAATTTAAGCAAGGTTCCATTTTAGAATCAGGCACGGAAAGGAAATTCATGTACACGCAAACGAAAAAAAGAAAAAAAAAAAAGAAAAAAAAGGATATACATAGATTTATGATTCAATATTTTTGACGGTGTTTTGTATACTAATATAATGATATATCTTATTGTCACAACTAACATCATCAGTACATGCGCACCTGTATAGCCTGTGCGACACGGCGCAAAGTTGACCCGATCATGTATGACAGAAGAACATTCAAATCTGACTTATAGACATGTTTATCGGTATGCATGTAGTTTATACCGGAAAGTATACGTCGGTTCCAGCCTGGAATTGAATGGAATTATTAATTAAGCATATGGGGCATAATTATTAGCTTAGTGCATGAGGGTGTATAATTATATGTATATGTAAATAATCCAATTACATGTAATTAGCAATATGTAAATTGTGTTCTTGCAAAGAAAAAGTAATGCAGGTCTGCTGTTTTAGAATTGGTTGAATGTAGTGGTTTGACGCAGGCAAATTCTATTGTATGTCACAGAAACGATACGAATTTACAAGAAAAAAAAAAAAGCAGCCAGCATGCACGACAGCCGAGCAATCAAGCTGTGCTTCCCTCAGATCATTCGACAGATCGATCATCAAATGACCCTATAATCAAACAACGTAAACAAACATTTCAAAATTCTTATCAGTTCTTTTTGAACTAACCGCGCCGTCATTTCAAACAGAATCAACGAAAGGCGATCCGTGAGGGCAGACCGAGTCGATTAAGACCAGATTATCGCTGAATCCACGGACCTCCTGTTCGGGATCTGTCCGGAACCTGAGTTGGCACAAAACCATGCGACGCAGGTGCCTGCTCTTTGATCTCCACACTCGGTGATTGTGGTGTTGATAAATGATTCTTGAATGGTTCTAGTTTGGCCGCATGCCCTTTTCGACTTTTAACTTATTAACCCACACAAACGTTTTACACAATCCAAACAGATTAAAGACATTTTCATACTTTCTGTCGTCTAATTTGGAGTACATTTAGAGTGAAGTTGCTTTTTGTTGTTTTAATTGTTGTATATTTAAACTATTATATTGATATATATGTCATAATATATCAATTGATTCAGATAAGTATAGAGGAGTTCTAACTGAGCGAGGTGAATGGGAAGGAAAGCACGAAAATAGCATTTACAATTGTAGGAACAGTGGAAAACTTTAAATTGGTGGAAAGTCTTAAGCAGACTATGAACTCTTTCGATGTAATTTGGACCCTGTGGCTGCATAATGCATACATTGCATACATGCAATGGGATGGGATGATAAATGAATAGAAATGTCCTTGTTTCTTCTTGAAACATACATGTATACATGGGCATAGTACTTGTTGGGCGTAGGCGCATCAAAGGACACTATTTGTACTCACATGCAATATTCTGTGATCATTTTATGCACAGCTGATTCGTCATAACGTTTTAATCATAATGTGCTTTTCTGAACGATGCATACAATGAAGCCGTTCTTTGTTATTTTCCTGTAAATCAATACAATTCGATATCATATAATTATAGTCCTTGGCGAAATGATTGTTCGATGTGATCGATGTGATTCCAGTGAAGCTGACCGCTGTCCACTGCGCGCGCATTCCAAGAAAGTGATAATCATGTGAAATGAGAGATATTTCAAAGATATTGAAACCGGACTCCTATCGGCGAATCACATTTGATCTCTGTGCCCATTTCCCTTCAACTCGCGCCGCATACATTGCTTGGGGAAATAGATTTCCCGAATTGCCCGTCGGGAGCATCAGAGTGATATTTATCGTATACTTGCAAGCTGGAATCGATGTCTTGACCTCGGTCAGATCCGAGCGATTAATTCAGTCAGCGTTGACAACTGACCACAAAGATTCACAGTCGATGCCACTTCTGGAAAATTCCGCTAAATTCTTGCGCTGGGGGTTTACGGCATGTCGTAAATTGCCGAATGTTCTCGGATCATTGAAGATGAAAACTGTGAGTTTTATATTGAAGCGATGGAATGTTCTAGGTGGCACGGGTGTCCGGAAGGCCGTCAAGGCTTATTGGTCCCGCAAAATGTCAGCTTCGTTTTCATTTTTATTGTGATTCTTTGTGAGCCCTGGATAGGCTTATATATATATAGGCCCCCGTCCCTTTTAACCTTTGAACTATATGTATATATAGGCATGGTGAGATAGCCTCGATCGCATTCGAAATTACACGATAGAAACATTCATTCTCAGTATATAACTCAAATTGTCTATACCCCATAATTATACTAGTGCTCCATAACAGGCCACCGTAATTAAAATTAATTGCCCTGTATAAATACTATTTACACATTCAATGCTCTAGTATATATCCGCATAAACCCGTGGAATGCTCGGATATGGTTTCACCGGTCGCCGGCGCTATACTGAAAAGAAGCACAGGCACACACCGATGAAAACACACCCCTATTTTGGTACATTCATTTCACTCGATTTCACATGACATGACTCGGAATTCCCAAGATAGCTCACAAGACGAGGCGAGTGAAAATGAATTCACAGTATTTGCTGAATACGACCAGTTGAACCTTATGCTACTATAGATAGCAGCCAATGAGATACCACTGTCATTGGTGTGTGCCTGTGCCATTATATGTATATGACCAGGGAACCAGTGAAGGATACCGTTCGGTCTCCTTGAGCGAAATGGCCAGAACTAAGGGCCGAGACGACTGAGATAATATTGTTTCAGAAAAAAATTCAGAAAAATAAGAAAATCAAGATCCTGATTAATTTCACCTTGAGCAATGATTTTTTTTTTTTTTTTTTTTTTTTTTTTTGGCGCGCGTGTGTGCGCGCGATACCTACTGTTTTACATTTTATTCAATGAGGCGAGGGAGCGAGGATTCAGGATGATCGTCGGTTTCATCTTGTGGAACTAGTATACGCACACGTCTATAGCTTACGACTTTACGTCTATGTATATAGTGTCCATTCAGTGGTACAGCGCGTTGGCCATTCATTCCAGGGGTGCGTTAGTGGTTCGAACCGAGAGCTGTTACTATATAGGGACATACTAGTGTAGAGGGGAACTACATGTACATAAATTATATAACATACAAAGATTGAACTCTATATCTGTATTTTAGGACTAAAGCGACGATTTCAATCAGATTTCATAATCAGAGATTTCTTCTTGCTTGCATTTTCTGAGCTCCATTGCCCTATGAGGGTGCATTGGGTTCCCTGCACATAACATACATCGACACATATCCAAACTAACGACCAGAATCGAAATGTTTTTTTTTTAAGAATATATAAGAACAAGGTGGCCGTCAAATAGCACACCAGTTGCTTCCCTTTGAACTTCCGTAATAACCCGAGAGAAAAACGATACATATATTTCAAAGAATTATATATATGTACCAAAATGACCGGAAAGCATACTTTTGATAGCTATGCAGCAAACAAGTAGATTTTGGTGACTAGGATGGTACATGTATACAAATAAGCAGATTGGTGTATGTGCAAATTGCGCATGGAGGCCGGCATATGCATAACACATATATTTAAGCATGCAGATATTTGCAGCATTATAGTGTACCTCGGGACGAGTTTAAATTGATATTGTAACATCAGGTGTTCAATAATAATACCCTGGACACCAGATAGCCGCCGCATTTTGAACACTGACCGCCGTTTGATATCCATACAGGGGGCAACATAAAAAGAGGGTCAGAAGCTATCAAGAATCGCGACACCCGATCCGAGAGGGCAACCCGAGGTGCATGGGGTGGAGGTGGCCTCGATCAACGGATCCAACGAAGCATCAGTCGCGTTCTTTATCGCAGGTAACGACCCAAACACCTCAAGATCAGATTACTTCATTACATGCGATGACTGCAGCAAGCAGAAAGCAATCTATATTGCGGCGGAGATAATTTCTCCTTCGATGCCGAGTGATGAAGGTGCAAATGTGCTTCTCGTTATGCTCTCAGTATCGGTGTCGCTTTCAAGAACTGCATCGCTCTAAGATGATGCATGTCTTGTGCGTATGGGGCTGCGTGCTATTGTACGGATCAGCAATGTATGATTTGCATATACATGATGCATGCAGACGGAGATTTATGTATGTCATATGCAGTCGTTTAACACGGAAATAAGATGATGGCGATGATTGTGATTCAGAAGTGTTTCAAATGTGTAATTTTTAACTCTGTCCGGCCTCTCAATTGGCAACAATAATTAAATCGGCATGATGCACTAATATAATCCCATTATAAGATACTCTGTTACACCCTCACTTATTAATACTTATTAGTTATTGCAGAACAGTTTTAATGCGCACTCGTTTCGGGTTATAGAGAAATCAGACACGTGTGTCGAGAAGACTCGATAATGTGGGCAACTTTATTTCTCCGTCAACTTGTTATATCGCCAATAGACGAAATCGGCTTAGGAGAAATTGACGCGCCGCCCACAGACTTACAATGCATGTTTGTGGGTTCGCCACAAGCTATTTAGTAAGGCGACAATCGACCAGGGGGTGCTAATGAATATGTGCTGAAGTATTTCGAGTAAAATTGCTCACATTTCATCTTTTTCGTTTTTGTTTCTTTGTTTGTTAGGTTTTTTTTATCCTTTTTTCATTTTTTTTTTTTTTTTTTTTTTCTTCATTTTTCAACATGTGCACTAAAGCTGGGATCTGAAATACAGTTTTGTTTAATTAATGAAATATAGGATTTCAATGAAATATTCCCCAAACAGAACAGCGTTAAGGTATAATCAGTAATTAGAAATTACAGACAACTTATCTAATCTGCGAAGCACGTATGATTGTGAGGTTTTACATGTAAATATTTTACGACACACAATCAAAATACATGTACACGAATATGGATGCAACAACAAGAACGGACATTCCAAATGTGTGCCAACGGCATTCAATACACGCACGCCAATATCCTGATCTGCACTCAAACAGTTGAAGAAAGCCTCGAAGCAAGCAAATCGGCGCGGGTCAGTTGCCTGTGGCCACGTGTGGCGGTCATTTGCACGCCTGATAACGATCCTGGCGAGTGATCCCGACCCCCGGGCAGTGATCACCGGACGTCGCTCGGCAATTTGTAACTCATCGCCGGCGAAATGAGGCTCTCGTAGGCCCGGGGGAGAAGGACGCCGTGGGTTGGCCATTGCGCATCAAGGGCACCCCCGGAGCCCCGAAAACAAGCATGAAACGACCAAGACGCTCCATCAAAGGAGATCGAGACACCCGAGCCTCCTTCAAACCAACTCGGGGATAACACGCTTGGTGGCTTGACCAGTGGTCACCTGTGGGAACGTCCATTCCCTCGGGCATTCGATGGCATGAGCTGATGCATAAGTACGCCTAATATCACAGGCGATTATCAATTAATTCTTTTTATCATATAACACTTCCATTTGTTGGTTCTCAATGAAGTTTCCCACCTCGCAAATCTTGCAACACACGAGCTCAAAACAAACACAAGCGCACCTCCTGCATATATTAATTACCTGTGAAATGATTTGCTTTGCCACACAGCCTGCATGCTATACATCAACCGGCTTCGTTTATTAGCACTTTGCAATTAAGCGGCTTTCCATCATCTGCTCGCCCTCCGACGCTGCAGCTGCTGGTGCTGTCAGCTCTCCCTGAGAAGCCCTTCGCCCGATCCCCGCTCGGGTTTCACTCGGTGCTCACCCGTCCCCCGGGCCCGGTCGCCCGTCGCTCGCCGACCGTACCAGAGCGCGCACGCTCCGGGAGTAACCCGAGCTCCCTTCCCGAGCATCTTTCGGCCTCCGCCTCGCTACTCGACGGATCGACTTCGGCGTAATTCCAGGTCTCAAAATCGACATTTTGCTTTGCGAGAGTCGTCCGTCATGGAAGGAGATCATCTGGCGCTGTATCGTGAAGGATGGATGAGGCAGAGAGAGTGTTTTGCTGCTTCAGCTCCTTGCCTCAATGGTGTTGCATTGCTCTACCTTCTTCACCGCTTGGCATCTGGCAAAGATGGACCAAATGATGCTAGACCACCCACCGAGAACTCTTTCGTTTTGTTGATCTCGAAAGTGAGATTTTTCCTTGTAAATCGTCGTAGAAGGACAAATTGCACACGGCTTCATGGCGAATCAATTTCGGGTCGTAAATATTAATACATATTCTTCTCTCATGTTTGTGTCGGTACCAAACGGCACGTTTTTCCGCTTTCTCTTTCAAGTGCAATCCGATAGATGTTTCAACAAATTAATAAACGATAGCGTTCGAGCGACGCAGAGCATTCGGTGCAAGCATCTTTTTCTGGTTTCGGAAAAGTTTTAGCTTTATTCTTTGACGACGATCGGTTTCCCGCTGCCAAACACCAAGAATACAGCAAGACCAGCGTAGCACAGCAGTCCAGTGTTGACAAAGACTGTCGCCCAACTGTGGGTATGCTGAAGGATGTGACCCACGACGTAGACACCGATGATCCCTGGCAATGCCCCAGCTGTACTCATCACCCCTGAGAAAAATGGAGACACATCACATGATCATTCATTCACGTGACTTCGAAGTGCATTGCGCTAAATATTCCTTAGAAGTGAACATCCAATTTCACTACACGAAGGCCACCGCGAAGGACGAGTTCATTTGAGCAATAGAGATTATACAAGTATTCAATTACTTCTTGTCTTTCAATCAGACCACTCGCTGTGTCATGTGCGTTATGATTATGATACGAAAAAGACTCACCGAACACTGAGCCGGCGTATTTCGGAGCTATATCTTGCGCATTGACGAGAACGCCGGCATTGTGAAAGGCATTAAATGCCAAAACCAGCGTCACGCAGATCAAAGAAGCCTCGTAGCTGCTAACAGCAGACAGAATGATGAGAAATGAACCGCTACCTAAGAAGCAGATGCTCTAGAAAGAACGTTATGATTTCTGATACATGTGTTATGATTCCAAACCTGCATGAGTTTCCGAACGAACGTCGTAGAATAGTCTACTCGTAGAAATAAAAAGTCAGATAGCAATAATCGCCTTTATGTAGCTCACCTAGTGACATAAGATAATCGGCTGATAACCCAGCCATCCAACGACATGGCACTGACACCATCCAAGGCAAAACATTGCACACCCAACCCTGAAAGATCGTCAGTAATCATAGCGCATTTTCTCTCCTATGTATGTATCCCACACTCACTCTGCCATCTGGGAAATTTTCCTTGAAATAAGTTGGACTCCAACATAATAAAATGAACCAAGCGTTGTCGCTACAAAATTGACCTATAACAACCGCCCTGAAAATATAACCATAACGTATTGCAAACGGATCGCGGAATCATAACGCTAACCAGAAGGGCCCTTTTGTGACGAAAGTCCTCCATGGTACTGGAGTGTGCTCAGCAGAATTCGAAGGTAACGCAGCTTTGTGATGCAATGTGTTTCCATATCGCCGTTTCTTTGTACTTCTGGATAAGTAGAAACGGACATAGAGCAGCCACAGTAAGGAAGCCAGACCTGAGGAGCAGCAGTGCGTTATGATTAAATTAATATAAGCTGCCGCTGTTACTCACCCATGCAATAGAAGGGGTACTGCCAACCGAAGTGCTCAAGAACAAATGAACCAACGCCTCCGGCGATGAGTGTTCTGTATGGACATGATTTGTGATATTAATTCCCGTTTCTCTTTTTTGGTCTTACCCGAATGGCGCTCCGGATGTGACGAACGAAAGACAAAAAGCACGCTCGCATGTCGGAGCCTTCAACGAGAGTAAACTCATAATTGCTGGATAATGAAACCCTGTAGAATACTATTAATTTATAGTCTGCATGCCGACATAAACATGGATATTGATGCCGTGCTATTTTGAGATTATCTATAATGGTTTAATTACGCACCTTGAAAAGCACCAAGAACCATTCGGAAGCAGATGATGATGGGAATTCCCCAGGAATGACTGCCGAATGTCCGAACAATGACCGGCATCCACAGCGTCATAGACACCCAGCCAATTGCAGCAGCGGTCAGCACTGCCGGACCTCCGAATCGGTCACTCAGATAGCCACCGAGGATCTGCGTGAGGATGAACCCCCAAAAGAACGCAGACAACACCCATCCCTAATGAACAGCAATAAAAGAATGCACACTCTAAGAAAACACGTGTATATGGATGGACTGACCATGTCTGTTTTTGACCAGTTCAAATGACGGGCGATTTCTGGGAGACACAGAGGCATTGTCTGTCTGCAGGCGAACAACCCAACACAGCCACAGAGAAGAGCCGTCAACCATTGCTGCTTCTCACGTCTGAGAATAGTTTACATTCAGTGAACAGGTAACAAGATAAATATACATGTACAGGTACATACATTCAGAGACACCTCCCGATTTAATGAGCAATGGAATGAACAAAATAGTAATCAATTAACGCGCATCTGTTTCGGGTCTTAACGAGCATCGATTGAGTGTTTAATATTCTTCAATAGGCACTCGGCTATGAAATCAATTTATCTCGATAGATGATGTAATTATCGTAATATTATACATACATGTTATACACTTTGTATCAACAGCAATATTGCCCAAAAAGAATCTTCATGCGTGGTCTTCGCGATGGTAGGAAATGTTCTAGGTTTTCTTCATTTCTTCGTTTTGGTTTTTCTTTTTCATCGCCGATGATTATATGGATGCGGCGTGATTAATTATACGCGTATGCACTGTGTGTGTGTGTGTAATATTCATTCATGTGTATCGTATACATATACATGGATGTGTACTTACATACTTAAAAATTGCTACATATACTTCATACTAGTACAAAGTAGCTATCAAAAACACATGCATGCATCTGTTGACTTCTCTCTTAATTAAATTAAAATATCCTCACATTGAGAAGTAGGCCTATAGCCTAAAGCTCGCTGTCACAATAAACTTGTACATGTAATTGTATCGAATGAAGGTTTTCGAACCAAACAAATCAATCGATCTGTGAACTGGGTCATTTTCCAAAATTTCCAATAGCCAAAAAAAATATATTGCTTGAATTTGCTATAATTTACATATTTTCAATGACCAAAATGCGACATAGGGGTCAGGAGACAAAGTGGTATGCTGGATGCACGAAGTACTGCCGTCTCATTGGTATTCATGAGATGCAGATTTGCATAAAGTGTTCCATATAATTATGACATCATAGTCAGTATCGCATGGTGATTAGTTGAAAGGCGAGCGTTACTTATGAATGTGAGTGTAGGTATTTACATGCATGTGGCGGGTTTTGTTTAACTTTTGATTGTGTGTATACTACGGTATACATGTAGGTCTATAACTTAGTACTTCTCTCAATCACAACACCAACAACACAGCTCAGCGATAGAAGTAGCAAGGAACAGGTGTCCTTGATTAAGAATGACTCCCAGAACGAACGTTAATTGCAGGTGTAATCGTTCTGCGCACGTTATGTGCTCCTAATGGTGACATGTTCCACTCACCTGCTCCAGTGGCCGCCTAAGACGTCAGGAATCATGGCGATAGGTCAGTCACCAGCCATTGTTTACGCTATCAGATTAATTCCACTGCTTATTATTAGCGACACCAGCTAAGTCACAATTCAAACAGGAGGGAAAGCTCTGCTGTTGTCGGCATTGAAAGCCGATCTATGCGCCGCTTTTTGCTGATGAAATCAATACCTCTTCGATCGCGATTTGATCCTATATTGTAGCAGATGTTAGAAGGGCTAGAAATCTGATTTAAAGAGAGGTATAATTTATTCATGTATTTATAGTAAATCCGTGATCAGCAATTCAAAGTTGAACATTGTTATCGACTGGCATGGGATTTCATTTAACTGGTTTGGTTCTTTGTATAATTTGTACATAGTACATGTATTAAAAAAAAATGAAATAAATTGGTGAATCAAAATAATTTGGAATTGAGATAAATGTTATTTACATTTATTTTTAAAATTCATCATGTTATCTTTTTATCACAATGCACGCGTTACGACAGTGAATATCACAAACAAGTTTTTGATTATTTCATAATTTCCAATCAAGAATAATATGGCATTGAACATTCTTGCATTAATTACATGATTTCAATCATTTTTTCAATGTTTGGTTATTTCTTATGGACCCATTATGACAAACAGTTTTTTACTCTAGATAATTCACACTCATGCATCACAGATAAATGATACAATGCAATACAGGTACTCATCAGATCAAAATGTCAAGTTTTCACTCTTCTCAAGTCGAAGAGTTTAATTAGCATGAATAAATAATTATAGTTAATGCACAGCTGATTTCCAGACAAAATACACCTCACAAACAAAATGAGAAATAATAAAACTTCAAATACTAATTATAATATAACAAGAAATATAATACATGTAACCAGAAATAAAACAATTAAAAATTAAATATGACTAAATATTTTGATTACAACAGATTTGAGGAATAACCAATAATTATGAGCTGCCAGGTTCCTTTTGCAAAAGGAGAACAATTTTGATACAAACACAAATTAAAGAAAAGATAAACAAATGTCAGCAATTAATCATTCTCAATTATTATCTATTGCAGTGAGGAGATAGAGAACTTGCACAAATACACAAATGCAATGAACTCTGGCAGTTGGAATTTAGTTTGATAGAATGCAAAGGAATGTGATATGGCTAGAATGAAATAACATAATAATACAGTCATGCGTATTTAGTTAGATTTTGTGAATGATATGTGACGGCCGCATTCGTGATCAAGTGGGGCCACTTTGTACATGTAATCATGACTTGCTTCTAAGAGCATATCATAACCGTGGAATATTAATTAAATCAAATTATTTACTGGAATTAAATTATATCTTGTACATTCAGGCAAGACAACAACTTCATTCATTCATACACTTCCAAAATATCCTAAAATTCACACATACACAATATCAGACACCCCACAAGGACAAAACAGTTCTCCTAAATAACTCCTTCATCAAGGCACAATCTGTTTGGCACTACCAAAAACCATGAACACAAGCCAGCCAAACATTGACACAAGTGACGTTCTATAAAACACAGCTGCCCAACTTTTAGTCGTTTCTAAGATATATCCAGCAAAATAAACGCCAACAAATCCAGGAATGGACCCAGCAGAGTTCATGACCCCTGAAAATAAAGGTCAGAAGGTCATGCACCCAAAGATAGCCACTCACCAAAAACTGCACCAGCATGAGATGGTGCGATGTCTTGAGGAGTGACCATAATGCCTCCAGAATGGAAGGTATTCAGTCCAAGCGACAGAGCCAGCAGAAGAAGAGCCGTGCTGAATTCTTGAGTGTTTGCAATGAGAAGTAAGCCCAACGCAGGAAGCATAATCCCCAAACACTAAACACACGAAAACAAAATTACAATTCTATAGACAGTGAAAAATCTTCATTCCTTACTGTCATAAACTTTCGAACAAACGTTGCACTGTAACCTGTAATCATGTGAACGGCTAATGAAGAATTTGTGAGTTAGAGAAAGGTTGTACCTTACCTTTGAAAATTAATCTGTCAGCAAGATATCCACCAGACCATCGACAAGGGACGGCCGCTATCCATGGAATGACATTGTATACCCAGCCCTGTTGTAAATAATAAATTATAATAATAATAAACGAAATACTCAGATGTGCACACAACTCACCTTCTCTTCAGGGAATGTTTCTTTAAAGTACGTTGGCAGCCACGACACAAGGATGAAGTAGGCGTTATTGTTGCATATGTGACCTATAATGACAGCCCTGTAATGAATATATTTTAATGACAACTTTGACCTGGTATCAGAATAACTGACCAGAAGGCTGCCCTGGGGAGAAATTGACCCCAAGGAATGGACTGCTGCATCTCGGGAGCGGAGAGGCCAGCCAGCTGAGAACTCTTCTGTTTGTCAAGAGGTAGCACAACAGTTATCATCAACACCAGCCAAGCCATCCCGATTGCACCTGAAGGTCATTATGGGTCATACAGCGATGACAAAACTCAGATTAATTACCCATGACATAGAACACGCTCTGCCAACCATAGTACTCAAGAAGAATAGAGCCAGCGCCACCAGAGAAGAGGACGCTGCAGAGGAGAAATCATGATTCAAATTGTGGATAAATTAAACCTAATTGATCTCACCCGAATTGGGTTCCAGACGCACACAGGGCATAAGAGAACGCTCTTCCTGCTTTGTCGACTCTTTTTGATAAAATACTAGCAATACATGGATAATAGAAGCCCTGAAGAGCACCTAGCATCACCCTGTATGCTATAATGAGCCAGAGAGTGGCTGTATTTGAAGGTGAGAAAGAGACCAGCACTGGGAGGATAAGGGTCAGTGGCACCCACACACATGCCGCATACGTGGCCACAGAGATGCCACCAATTCTGTCACTGATGTATCCGGCTGGGATCTGCGTACACATGTAACCCCAGAAGAAAGATGACAGAGCTGTGCCCTGCAATGACGGTTCAAGATCCACACAATGCTGTGCTTTTGGGACAGACCGTTTGACTTTTTGACCATCCTTGGTGGTTGCTGAGGTCAGGGGCGGCAATCGGCAACGCTTGTCTGCAGATGTAAACGCAGATGGCGCCCAGAAGCAGACAGGGCAGGCAAAGGCGTCTCTCTGATCTGGCAAGGGCACAAGAAGGGAATTAACCAGAGATGTTTTTAGTTGGTTATTATGCTCACCTCGTCCAGAAGGAACTTTTCCCTTCTGGCAGAGAAGGAACTGTCACCTTCCCACTCATATAGTGATGCACCTTTAATGCAAGAAGAGAGTTTAGTTGGAAAAGCTGTAATTATTCACTTTTTAACTCTACGTATAACCAGCCTTACCCCACAGGTTGAATGATCTTACTCCATGGATATCAAAGAATAGAAATCATGAAGCAAGACAAAATCAAACATTAATTTAAGCTCATTCCTTGGTTGAAGCTGAACTTTCCAGATTAATCCATCTGTGAGGATAACGCTCATGGACAAGTGCGGAATTCCGGCATCAAGCACTCAGATTCAAATAATTCAACATTCATACTGATCTCTTAATCATCCATCACTGAAACAATTTCCTTAATGATAATTACTTACTGGGATAATCTGATCCCTATCTTCAGAGCTGATTCTCCACTGGGAATATGTTCCATGATTCGTGTCCATATTTTTATTATTCAATTATTCCTCAATGCCTGAATCAGTAACTGTATGTAACAAATAACTTCAACTTATAAAAGTGAACCAAAAAAATAATTCAATCAACCAGGCCAAAGGTGACCGACCAGCTAGTCAGTCAAATCTGAAATCAGATTCAGAGTGACTATATACTACAGTCTGACGGCAGTGAGTATAAATGCTTGGGTCAGAGTACAAAACAGATTGAATCAGAATTGTAACCTGTAAGTTTCTGACTAATATGAGTTCAATAGTTGACTAAAGATTATTCATCAGCATAATCAGGGATGATAATCATAATGATATTGAATTTATTTCAATACTTATACTGGGCGATAATGAGTCAATGAGCCTTTAAGCAACTGAACACGCAAATCGAACACGAATATACGTAGCACATGTGCATTAATGATACCTGACGATCGATCGAGACATTGGTGGAAAGGTCATCATCCCGATACAAGTGAGTTCTACCACGGAAATACGATGCCAGCTGTGTTTCCCAGCGGCGGAACATCCCAACTGCAAACAGATGCTGAGCTGGCACTCATAACGCACTCACTAATCATAACGCAACTTTATCTGGTGATGTGATCTATGAGCGTAGTTGTACATGTACAATTGTACATGATCACAAGTAGCATTGAATAACGTTGATCTGAAGGATCATAACCTCGAGCCTAATACTTCAGCTAATTATATGCAATACGTATAACGTATTTGTATTATCGCTATTGTTAATTAATTATCAATTGTTTTTAAATCCGTCCATAATCTCACTCCACAATACCTATCTGAAATGATCACTGTTCACATTCCAACACGTCACCTTCGCTCCAGCAACCAAAACTTTTTAACTGTCCCATTTACCCGCTCATCTTTTATCAAAAATTCTGCTTTTAGTGTTGCTGGACCAACCATATTCAATTCTTTGCCGATCAACATCAGGCAGGCGGAAAGTGTTCCGATTTTTAAACGACTTTTAAAAACGCATTTATTTCATAATTATTTTCTTATCTGATGTTTACATGATCCCCCTTTTTATTTTCAAATTGTATTAGCGTTCTGAGCATTTTTATGGAAGCGACGCTTTATAAAATAAATTTTCATTTTTCATTTTCATTTTCATCCTTGAGAAGGATAGAACATGATTTTTATACCTAATGCAGCCATTAACAGAACCTCTGTTCTTGGTTGAAGATAAATTTACAAGAACCCTGCATATTTCTGAGCTTTTTTCTCCTTTTGAAATTAATTAAGCAGAACAATTATATTTCTGTACCTGCTTTGTAATATTCTAATGGGAGAGCAAAAATGGCATGCTGGTACATACACACTGTTTATCACCCAGGAAGCAAAAACAAAAAACTCAATGGATGAATTTCACATATAATTTTATTTCATTGTACAATAATAAATCCAACCATACACCCAAACGGAGGCATCCTCTCTTGCTCTCACAATCATCAAAGAAATATATACACCAACAACATAACAAAAATATGTAGCAATTTTGACACGCACAGCCATAATATGAGACAGAATGACACGTAAATGCGTACAACCTTCATGAAATATTCATGCTTGTCAGCAAAAAAAACTTAAAAGAGATTCAAAATAAATGTCACATGGAATTCTCAGAAGTCGACATCGTTGATTCATTTTAGATGTATATATGATTTTAATTGAAATAAGAAAAGTTCAAAAAGCACTCTAATTAATGGCACTAACTGATAATGTTGATTAAACTTATCATTTCATTATTCATGAAGAACTGTCACATTAAGATTAGTAGATTAGTCTGACATGCACCTAGATTGCATGTGAAATCCAGAGAACAGTAGTCATGACAATGAATGAAATAAATTGGAAAAGAATGGAATTATTATGAGCAGATTGAAGTGTGATATGAGCTGATTGAAATTAAATCCTGCAGGGTAAATAGTAATATAGTATATATAAATATAATTGATGACCTTAATTGAAAAAAAAAAAAAAATACACAAAAAACCAGATCTCTTTTTCTATTAGTTACACTGTTGAACCATTCATTCTTGATAATGGAGTCAAAGAAATGTTTACATTAAGTTGGATTTCATATTTGAGTTAAGAAAGTTGGTTAACATGGATTATATATATATATATATAACTTACTTGATCATCGAATGTCAGAAGATTTCAAAATAAAAGGGATTAACGATTATTAATCTTATTATTATTTGCCGACACAAATAGGATTTCAATCACTTCCCCTTATGCTAAAGACGCCCAAATATATACGGTTTACGCAGACATTCACAGGATACACAATTTATAAATTTATAAATTACAATCATGATATAATTTTTTTTCCAGAGCCGAACATTACGAACACGAACCAGCCAACGAGGCAAACAAGGGCTGTTTGATTGAAAACTGCCGCCCAGCTCTGAGTCGACTGCAGGATGTAACCAGCAACATAAACACCAATGAATCCCGGGATGGCTCCCGCTGTGTTCATAAGTCCTAAAAACAAAAAAATAGTTAAGGAAATGATTCCACAAGGAGATTGGACACTCACCAAACACGGAGCCTGCATACTTAGGCGCAATGTCTTGCGGGTTCACTAAAATACCAGCACTGTGGAAAGAGCCACAGGCCAAAGCAGACGCCATGCAGAATAATGCTCCCCCGTAAGACGATGTATAAGAAATCATGAAGAGAAAGAAGGATACGCCGCCGAAAGAAATCGACTGAAAAGTACTGTGTCACAAATGATCTAGGAATGCAGTGAGGTGCACTTTTACCTGCATTAATTTACGAACGAATGTGGTGGATAAGCCTTTGGACAAGAGATGGTCAGCTGCCCAACCAGCAAACCACTGCATTGGAATAGCCACCAACCAAGGAACCACATTGAACACCCAGCCCTGCATGGAAGAAATGTCTGCGAGAAATGCACAGTGAGGAACGCCTCACCTTTTCATCAGGGAAGTTTTCTTCAAAATAAGTTGGAAGCCAAGATAGAAGGATAAAGTAGGCGTTATTGTTACAAAAATGACCTATGACTACAGCCCTATAACATGAAAGGAGTGGATAAGCATACTGATTATTGGATCAGATAGGATTTGAGCACCAACCAAAAAGCAGGCTTTGTGAACAGGATACCCCAGGGAACTTTGATTTGATCACGAGGAAGTTGACTTGTGACATTATCTTTCATGGACAGAACAAGAGCACGCTTGCGGTCTTTGGCCACCATGTAGTAACGCAGATACAGCAGCCACGTCATCCCAAGCAAACCTAATGAAAAGAGAGCCAAAATAAAATGATGCGCAGGTCAGATAAAACCACTTGCCGATGAAATGAAACGGAATAGCCCAGCCAAACTGATCAAGAAGCAGGGATCCTATACTGCCAGTGAACAGAGTACTGAAGAATAGAAAGGAAACTAAAGTATGAAACAACATTTTTATGAATATGAAAACAAACCCCAGTGGACTGCCTGACGACACAAAAGCGTAGCTAAGAGCTCTCTCCTCTTCACTGACTTTCTGAGCCATGATGCTGGTCATACTTGGGTAATGCAGACCTAAATCAGTAGAACACAGTCACACTGTGTCACCACAACACTATAAATGCACCTTGGAAACAGCCAACCAGAACACGAGAAATAACAATCAATGCCAGAGCCGTAGATTTTGTAGAAGACCAGCGAATGATCTGTGGTGTCCAGAAAGTCAGAATGGTCCAACCCATCGCGCCACTCATCAACAGCTTATCTCCGCCAATCCTGTCACTCAAGTAGCCACCGAGGATCTGTGTCATGGTGTAACCCCAGAAGAAAGCAGACAGCACCGACCCCTGTGAGCAGCAAAGGCTAAATGAAAGCCAAAACAGTTAAAGAGCATACAGTGTCTGTCTTGTCCCATCCTAATTCACTGCTGATTGCCATGGTGCACAGAGGCATGGCAGTCCTTGAAGCATACAACATCATCGATCCCATGAACAGGCTGCCCAGCCACATGCGTTTGTCATATCTGTGAGTGAGTAAAACAGAGAGCGCGAATGATGACCTTGAAGCACTTACCTTCCCCAGAAGCGCCCAGACTGATCGGCAGCTTGATTCACCTCCATCTTTGGCAGAATTAAAGTCGTGCTGCTTTCGTCTGACATTGTATCAGACATCACAGAGATCCTGGAAAATTCCATAACATAAAACATAAATCAAGTACAATAAAATGATAATGGTCAAGATGACATGATCACGATATGTTTGCCTTCATTGAAGCGAGAAGAAAACATGGGATGCTGTTACAGAAAAAGTGGTCATGTTGAATGCCCGTTTAAGGCAAGACTGCGGTCCCTGGCTTCCAGCTAGAAGGAACAGTTCTCTCAAGTATCAAGCAATACAGCGCCATTCACAGGTGACGTTCGCAATATTTCCCATCACACTCTATTCTGTTTGTGCATTCACATTAGCGGATGTGGCTTTGCATTATTTTCCCTCATTCAATCATGACATTCAGATTGATTGCTGCGGGAAATTATTTGCTGCAGCGTGATCTGCACAAGTGTGCCGCACTAACACACACATCACTGCACTCGATGATTGAATTCATAGAGGCAACATCACAACCGCCTGCATGGACCACAAGCACATTTTCTATTATTATGCCACATTATCACATGTCTGAGGCTCCAAAAAAAGATAATTATTTGGATAACTCTCTTCATTGTTTTGTTTTTATAAATCACATTTAATCAGTGCCTCCTCACATGCTCTTCCCATCATCTCTTCCCTGTTGCTAGTAGAGCGGTATTGCCGACCAGGGAGCGCCTCCTCACATGCTCTTCCCATGCATAGCTGTCCTTGAATGTGTGATCAACCTGAAGTGACCTTTGAGGATGTGCCACCTGGAGAGCAGCAGAGAGGCGCCGCCAGCAGATTGAGCGGCCACCACTCTGGAGGCAGGGCTTCTGGTAAAATTCTGTCAGCACCCCAGCGCTAATTTCCCACTTAGATATTTCGCACACACATTCTTGCGTTATGGACTTTGCACCCATAACCTGCGTCCCTCCCGTAACGAAAGTGGAATCTGGACCAATCTCTGTAAGACTCTGTATCTGGATCCGAAGGATTAGATCACTAGAGCCTAGAGGATCGTGAATGACCGTCACCATGATGAGGCTGATCACTGACTCACTATTAGTGATCAGTGATTCAGTGATCAACTGATTTAGTGACACTAAATCAGTGAATGATAACTCATTAAATCAGTCATTAAGTATTAATTAAGTAATTAACAGTTACACTTACACTAAGTAAGTTACAATTACAGTGAATCATTCACTGAATGATGAGTGAATGGCCGGATGATCATTGATCACATTGCATAACGCACGGAATCCATAAACATACCTTCCCAAAAATATAATTCCAAGTCACTTCACTATCAGAGCATGGTTAGAACTTGATTATGTGCTGGTTAAGAGGGCGTTGAGTAGCACAGAAATGATTAGCATTCGACGATCAAATCATCGGAACATGGATCCACGGTTCCGGAAGTTGACGTTGCTGCATTGAAACTGGTAAAAGAATCAGTCCTTGCGAAAGGTTGAAAACGGTGGTTGCAACAGAGAGATATCGTCTTCTGTGTCACCCTGGGTTATATTTCTGTTTGAATCTTTATAAAAGCTCTCTGGTTATCTTAACACAATGGTGAGTATGTTATATATATTGAGGCTACCGTGAGGGATTTCACATTTTTCGTTCCGTTTTGATTGAAGGATCAACGAAATAAGTTTACATGAGCGATAATAGAAGTGTTGGTCAACACACGTGGGTATACTCGGGAGTTTCAAACAGTGTTCCGCTATCCGCTCAGCAAATCAGCACTGCTGTAATTCATCATCTGGGAATGTAAATGAGATCACACTGATCATCAGTCTGATGCGATTATGCTAAGACTCTTCTGTAGAATTCTTCTGTGGTAATTCACTAATTGAAATTTAATCATCCATTGATCCAACGTTGAACGTAACTCGTAAGTTCGTAACGGTAAAATCCTGAATCAGTGTATAGTATTGTGCATCAACACAGATAAACCGCGTGAGGTCCATGTACCTCGCCCGACGGTAAACCTCTACTTTTGCCGTATACTGACTGCGAGGCTCCACACTCAGGCCATCGCATGATAAATATACTATTATGTAGACATATTATCCGACAAATCCTTATGTTTAAGCCCTCCAGACGTTAGATGGTATATTTATGCTCCAAGGAAAAACATTATGAGCCAGTGCCATCATGATTATGTCGAACTTACATCAATTAAAACCCGCAAAAAAATCACTTTGTAAATAAGTAAACAAACGCCATTTTGCGAGTGACGTCACTCAGCTGGCACTGCTGTAAACAAGCGCAAATGCTTCACTTTCCCGCTCAAACTTCTCTCACGACTTTCGAATGAAAATAAATAAAATTGTTCATATACTGATTGGTGATGCACAAAATATTGCGTAATAATAATTTATACATATTCCTTTGTGAAGACTCGGTATAAATGACGTGCGCAACTGCGAGGAAAAATAGGCCGCATGTTGAGCTGCTTTATTTCTCCTATCTTTGTGACAAAGATAGGAGAAATAAATACTTGGTATGGTTAGTCTAACATGTAATGCTGTTATTCTATCATTTCTATTCCCATTTCATTAACATTTATGCCGATTTATCTTAATTAATAGAGTGCACTCATCATTCCACTTTTAGCGGCAAACGGAGCCCCGGACCATGGATAAGCTTCATTGAACGCATACATAAGACAACACTCTCGTACTAGTGTCTTATTTGAGAGTGCTATTGTTGTGACAGTAGCACTAATGTTTATCTCCTAAAATCTAAGCAAAGCAGGGTGTTTGTATTGAAATCTGAAGCGCCATACAATAGATGACATTTTTTAATGCTTGTTCAGGGGCTCATTTGATTTTTTCACATTTAAATGTTCCTCCCTCATTCAAAATGAATTTTTTACTTGATTTTTTGGCATAAATGAGTGCAGGATAACATAGTGAGTCCATACCAGCTAATTATTTTTTGAATAATTAATACATTTTAGCAAATTTTAAATTTTAGACTTTTGTTTTTAACATGGAATCAGTAGACTACTTTTGGCTCACTGTATAATTTTATATCAGCTTGAACTTCACAACTGGTCCTTCGTGAAGTTATTTTCAGCAGCCCTCGATCAGGCTCTCAATTTGCTTTCTTTTGCAGCCTAAGAAGAAGTTTATTGACAAGAAGAATGCCGTGACCTTTCATTTGGTGCACAGGAGTCAGAAGGATCCCCTGCAGGCAGACGCAGATGCGCCTCAACATGTTCTGCTGCCGGCCAACGCAGCCACTGAGGTACGCGTTGTACGCTGAATCAGATTCCCATCATAACGACACTCTTTTGTAGGCTGCACAGGAAAAGAAGAAGGAAAAACTACGCACGTATGGCATCTACTATGAAGATGATTATGACTACATGCAACACATGAAGTCAGTCAACGAGGTCCATGATGTGGCGCCCACTGAAGTCTTCAGAATTCAGTCTCAACAGAAAGAAGTGGGTAAAATGCGTATGAAAAGCCTCATCTAATTTATTTACGTAGGACTCGGTGGTGAATTTACCCAGTGAAGTATTTGCGTCCGCGAAGGAGGACGATATTGGTTTACTTAATAAGGCCGCTCCTCAGTCAGGTTTGTTTGTGGTGGAGCTGATAGATAACAAGATGATAACAACTCTCTCTTACAGGACCTCGACTCGACTGGGACCCAGATATAGTTGCAGCCTTGGATGAGGATTTTGATTTTGATAACCCTGAGAATCTGTTGGATGATGACTTTGTTATACAAGCCAATGACGGCCAGATGGAAGCTCTGGAGGTGTTGGAGCGGGAGGATGGCGAGGCCTTGCCGCACTACCGACCCACGGTGGAGGTGCTTGGGAGTGATGACGATGATGAAGGTGGATTCGCCTCTGATGAAGCCGATCTCTCAGACGAGGATGGAGATGTGCTTGGAAGTTTAGATGGACACGATTTTGATGACTGTGAAACAAAAACACGATTTACCGATTATTCTGTCAGCTCTTCCGTTATTCAAAGAAACGAAGGCCTCACACTGCTTGATGATCGCTTTGAAAAGGTACGTCCTCATTTCTTCCATTTTGATTTTGCTGCTCATGTTGGTTTTTATAAAGTTGTATGAGCAATATGATGACACAGAGATTGGAGCTTTGGATCATGAAGACATTGCTGGATGCATGCTGACAGAAAGCGCATTGCTCAACAGCATGGTTGAGGAATTTGAAGATAGTAAAAAAGTTATGTATGTGTTGTTTTAACTCTTTAGATGTGTCCTGTTAATTTTGGTTATGTATTACTTTACAGAGCCTTGAAAGATGTCATGGTGAAAACAAAACGCATGAACGTCAACAGTGATTCAGAAGAAGATTCAGCAGATGAAATGGACAAAGTGGTCGTGGATGCAGATCCAAAAGAGAAATGGGATTGCGAGTCTATTATCAGTGAGTCTTTTTTTAATGTTCTCCGCATCAACAATGGCTTTTAATTAATCAGGCACCTATTCCAACATTTACAACCACCCCAAGACCATCTCTGAGCCATCAAAACGGAAGCCACGACCAATCAATGTGAACAATAAGTACGACATGCCCGTGGAGGGATTGCCAGAGCGAGGCCTCACCCTGAAGGAGATCCAACAGGGGACGAAACCAATCAGAGAAATGACGTGCGTTTACAGACCGAAAGGTGAAGACACGGAAGAAAGAAAAGCACGCAAAGCGGCCGTCAAAGCAGAACGCAAGGTACAGCGACACAAAGTAATTAGTCGATCAGGGAAATTGATTTATTATTTTCTTTTTAGGCAAGAAGAGAAGAAAAGAAAGCAAACAAAGAAGCATTTAAAGAGGAGAAGAAGAGACAAGAGAAAGATCAGTTGAACACTAATAAAAATACTCTAGGGATGAAAATTCATTGAGGGTTTTTTATCTCTTGTGTATTTTGTTAGTATATTTATGTGAATATATCATTTCTTCATTTGTTAATAAAATCCCTGATGTCTTTTATCCATGCATCATGTTTTTATGATTTTTTTATTCACACAGAAAAAGACATTGGTTTTGTATGCATTATACTCGAGTGGTTTTGTATGCATTATACTCGAGTAATCATGCATTTTTATCAAACTAAGTAATTTGTTGTATTTGTACCATGTTGACATTCAAGGCATTCAGGATACACAGAAGCAATAATCAACCCACTAAACGAGTCCTTTTTTACAACAGCATATTCCAACTTGAGAAAATTGAGCTTCAGACATACAGATTAATACTGGCCAAGAGAGCACCTTGAAATACTCAACAGCTGATACACTAAAGCTGTTAAAATGCGCTGGGAAATTAACGTGCAATTAATTGTGATCAATTTTCAGCAATAACAACGCAACATAGATTTCATAGTGTTTTAATTTGCTAATCATGTACATTCTTCTCAACATTTACATCAAAATACAGAAGTTAAAGGAGAAAATAACACTGTACATCACAATTTACGCTGCTTGGACTTTCCTCGTTTGCTAACACACTAAGCATCAGCCGCATGCAGTGACCGAGTAAGAACCCGTTAATTTCAAAACGCCACCTCAAAAATATGTATTTATGGGGGGCCCAGATAACAAGAGATATTGAATTATTGGCAGGATTCTTATTCTAAGCATGTCTACTTTATTTCACCCAAAAAATAATTTCTGAATACTTGCGCTGAAAAAATGAGAACAATTACAAAATCAGCTGTTTTCAGATGAAAAATGAGAGGCAAATAAAGGAAGTCCAGAGGCAGAAGAAGGAATGGATGACGAAAGAAATCTCTCCCCGGGAGTGATTCAACAAAAACAACTGATATGCCATACTTCACCAGAGGTTATTATACAATATTTTGAAGGGTAAAACAATTTGAATTGAAAGAAGGCCAACACTGATAAAAGAAAAAGTTGAATATAGTGCCCAAAAAGAAAATTAAAAAGAAATGCATGAGCTTATAATTATTATGAATCACATGGCAGGATTTCCGAATAATGTGAGACGCGGGATGGTGATAAACACTTAATAACAACATTATACACATATTTACACACACACACACACACACACAAAAATAGAGGGGGGAAAACACACTCATTCAATCAAGAAGGGAATGCCGGAAACAGATAAAAAACAATTTCTATTGACTAGAGCAGTCTTCTCCTCTTTTCATATTGTGCTGTTTCTCTTGCTTTCACGCTTCTCATGATCACATGCACACTCCATAAGCACCCATCACTATCATTGCCAGAGGTTATTGGACAGCGTGTGACCGGACGGTTGTGCCGCAGCCCATCCTCCCATCATATTGCCACCAGCCACTACCGGTTGTTGGGGAAGAGGCGCTTGCTGGAAGCCCCCCATCTGAGGAGGAGGCTGAGCCGCTCCAAGGTTCATACCAGCCATCTGGGCAGGCATCTGAACAACGAAATGAATAGAAGTGGGCAGGACAGTTTCACCTGACTGACCTGCTGCAATTGCTGGGCTTGTGGCTGCTGCATGCCATACATGGCTGCCATGTTGTAGCCTTGGTTACCCTGCTGCATCATTGGCATCTGTTGTTGCTGTTGAGGCTGCATTCCACCCATCATCATGTTGGGCTGCAAAACGAGCTCAGTTAAACATCACTGACTGAAATTCAAACATGAAGAGCACAAAGGGTTAATCAATCACTCAGAATAAGGCGTCCAAAACCAACACAAATCGGCAAACGTCATCAACGGGAAATGGGATGAATGAATCAGAGAAATTAACAGTGCAGGATGTACATATTATGATTCATAGGAGGGACAGGGGTAAGGGGATTTCAGAACCATTCGAAACTTGAACCCCAGAAACCAAACATTTCAACAATTCTTCATAACTAACATACCACTCTTTGTGGCTGAGGCTGAGAGTTCATACTCATATTCCATGCATGTGATTGCTGCAAATAAGAAGATGGCACACATTGTACAATGACACTTGACTATCACTTGTTTAAGTATATACATCCAAAAGAAATCAAATAAAACCATGCAAATATCATAAATAAATAAAAAGAGTATCTTCAATAGTATACTTATTAAAATATAAAATATATAGCCAAAACATTAAATACAGATTGTCCTATAAATTTTTCATCGGAAACAAAATAATAAATTGTACCCAACACCATTCAAGAGTCATATAAATACAAGTCCATCCATATACCAAAAAGATAAAAACATTTCATCCCAATATTCCGAGCACAGAAATCCCATAACCAGAAGAAATTCAATTTCCAGGACCAAAGTGCCTTATCCCACTCAAGAGAGCGTCAACATGCAAATTGTAATGGAACCAAAGAATCCGCCTCTCTAAAAACACAGGATCTCCAAGCCTTAACCAGTGGTCAGCACCTGCATTTGGTATTGCATCATGCCGGGGGCGTAGGCCATTTCAGGGGCCATGCCGTTGGCCGCAATCGTCATGTATGAGCCTGAGGCATCCACATACATAGTAGGCTCCGTAGCATAGTAGCCGTTAGACTGAGCGACCGATGAGGGTACTGAGGCCCCAGGAGAAGGGGCCTGCTGGGGCCCACTGAGGTTGGCCTGCAACTCAGCAATGGGGTCCATCACCATGAGGTTAGAAGCCATGCCATTTTGTGCTGTTCCATTCTCTGGCTGAAGGGGGTTTCATTGAATGCCGCAAGAGTATTAGAATGGAGGGTGCTGAATGGCAAGGGTTGCTTACCATGCTGGTGGGTGGCATCTGCTGCATCTGTTGAGGCATCATGTTTGCTTGTTGCTGCTGTGGCATACCGTTGTTCATCATTCCCATGTTATTCTGGCCCATATACATCCCTCCTATGAAATAACCATCAGTGATGTAATACAGAAGCAGTAGGAGACTCACCAGGAACTCCGAACATCTGGTTGCTGGTAGACGTACTGGAAGAGGATCCGTAAAGCGCTAGGATCGATTCTTTTGTGTTCTTTTTGGGTTCGTCCTGAGCTGAAGCAGACGATGAAGGCGTACTTCCACCAAAGAAGTTGAGATCTGAGGAGGGAGCCGCTGGGGCTTCAGCTGCTGCTGCTGCAGGGGTTTGAGCATTGGTGGGGGCGGGTGTAGAGGAACCAAGGAAGTCACCGAAAATGTCATTAGAGTTGTCCGTCTGATGAGCACCAACAGAAGGAGTGTCTAGCAGAGAGATTTAATCTAATGATGAGTGCATGTTGGTGAAAGAACAAACCAAGGCCAAGCAGATCAATTGCCGCACTCTCTTTAGGTGTAGGCGCGACAGGCGCAGTCAATACTGCAGAAGGAGCTGGTTTGGAGACCTCATTGTTTGATTCGGAATGATTTGAAAGCTTTGAAACAGACTGGAAAGACATAAATAAACGACATTATAATCATCAGAATCTACGTCACTGAGACATTTCAATTCACATGGTAAAATGTGGGCAGCATTCATATTAGATGCAGAAAGTTAAAAATATGCCATGAGGGCTTTATATGCAAATCAATGCAAAAGGGAACTCACGCCTGAGAGCTGAATATTGGACGAGGGACGAGGGCGGGATTTCTTCTTCTCTTTCTTGGGCTCATCAGCCGTCATCTATGGAAGGGGAAAAATTTGATAAAAATTGGGTAAAGAAATTCCCAAAATGCCCATTACATAAATATGAATAATCAATAGTTCATATATTTCACAATATTCCAAGAAAAAGGAAAGATTAAAAGTGTGTTCGACCAAATACATCATTATAAATAAATTAATCTTCAACAGTATTCCACTAACTGCGCATAAAATTAAGAGTTTCCAGGGCCCAGGGATTAAATAATAAGGTAGTGAAAATAAAAATTGTCTAAATATATGACAGTCATTAAAATAAATTTATAAATTAACACAGAAATAAGTATAGATTTTTTTTTTCTAATAAGTCTTATCTCAATAACCAGGGGAAATGAAAACATAGAACATGATTCTTGTATACAAAGAAAAAACCAGTATTCACAAGACAGCATATCTCATATAAGTGACAGCAGCAATAAAGAGAAACTTAATTATCCCACAGATCCAGGAGGTGGTTGAATCCTTCTCCATCCACCATTAAAATAACGAAACTCACTTTCTTTTTCGGGAGTCGATTATCCTCCTCATTATCCTTTATTTCTGTTCTAGGCTAAGAACGAACAGAAGTCCATTAAGATATGACCGTATAATCCGTACTAAATTACTAAATCTAGATATGCAGTGGAGCAAATAAATTAAAAATCCCATCCCTAACCTGTGTTCGGGGCTGTGGAGGAACCCATTCCTTGGCAATGTATTTCTTGGTCTCATACTTGGACCGAATGAATGCTTCAAGGCCACTGAAAGAATAATCACCACAATGTGACTAACAAACAGCACAATGCAGAACGCACCTATCGGTCTGAGGCCTCCGGAATCCCTCGGGGAGATTTGCTTCATAAACAGCCCTGGCCCGACTGTTACCCATGTCCTCCACCATCTGGAAGTGAGAATAAATTAATCTGAAGCAGAGTGAAATATGACCTCACCGCAATCTGCTCTGATGTCCAGGAGTCCAATGTTACAGATTTCACCTTTGAGATGTGAACTCCAAGGTTTCTATGAATTCCGGCACAACGAATGCAGAGGAAGATGCCGAGATTCCATGATGCCCATCGTGGCCCTGTTATCATGGACGACAAGAACATTTAAGACAATTATAGATCCACTCTCCAAGGTTGTAGACATGGCATAAAGGTTTCCTGGGGTACCTTTGGCTCTGGCCAGGTTTCATTCTTTCTAACAGGTCTTCAATCTTCCACAGAGTATGATATAAGTAATAATTTAAATATTTAGCTACTTTCATTCAGTACTTTGGTTGGCAGTCTCAACAAGCATTATGTTTATGATACATAATTATTATGTTCATATTAGCCTTGTCAGTACCTCTAATCTCAAGGAAAACTCTACAGAAATCAGATCACTAACGTTATGTTTACAGCTGCTGTAAACAGTCACTTTGTTAATTATTAATAACAATACTGTTTGCCTATTATACCAAAATACAGCTGAATACAATCCTTAAGTGAGTATGCATATCCTCAGCCAGCGCTATTCAGCCTTCAGTGGGCGCATTTTTAGCATAGATACTCACTCATACATATAAAGATATGATAATCATGATCATACGACTTAGTCAGGATCATGACATCAGAGCTGGTGTCACTGGTGACTAAGGCTGGGCGAATAATGAAATAACCCAAATAATGAATATTCGGGTGGTCACCATTCGCCGAACAAACACGAATAGTTGTGATTGTGAAAAGAAAGAAAAAAATAAAAAATAAATAACGATTACAATCACAACTTTTTACTATTAGAATCTTGTGTTATAGAACAGTGCAGTATATGTTAATTAATGCCTTATATTAACTTTACAAGAAGATAAAGTACATGTAGATGTACCAGTTCATGCACAGTCACTGGTGAGCTATTTGTAAAGATGTACCTCAACCCTCAGCCACTGTTACTGTTTCTAAGTTATTCACTGAACTCAGCCAGCCACAAACTAAAACTTTGTCACAAAGCCAGCAGATTTGACAGTCAGCTACTACTGATGATAGTCATAATGATAGTGACAGTCACAGTGACATACTCATAGTGATGATAGCGGCTCACCTTTTCCATCGCAATCAACGCAGTATTTGTTGTCCTCATCTTTCAAAAGAGCGGTCAGGACTGCTAGATTTTTGTCTTGGACATCCTTCTGTTTATCTCGAATTGATCTGGTCGCCATTTTGCTTTGAGATTAATAATTTCAATACCTGACAGTGACAGCAAAACAGAATTGGTCTCCTGTCAAGATGGCGATATTACGATCTGTTTTCAACACCCATTTCCGGGAACTATTTCGCGTGTGTTCACTGCGCTTTTTTGTTATAATACAATAATTATCATCTTAAAAACAATCACGACGAAATATTTTATATTTTATAAGCAGTATTTGATTAATATAATGCAGTTTCGTCCTGAATAGCTTGTGTTCTATGCTGGCGTAGAGATCGACAAATGACGTCATATTAATCGATTTCCAAAGAAATCTGGTCCGAACTATATTATTGAACATAGAAATAGTGCTAATCATAAAACACTATTAAGAATGTATAAAGAATCTGTCGAAACATTGGAAATCAAACATGATTCTAACGTTAGAATCTAAATTTAATTGAGTGGCATAAGTTATGAATGAAATTCATATAAACTATTTTATGCGATTGAATATCATGAGTATACGGGACCGCTTTTAAGAAGTAAAGCGGCTTCTGTCGATTGCTCTGAGCAGTTTCTTGACCTGAAAATCGGGCGGTGTCAATGTTTTGATAAAAATTTCTCTGGACTGTTCTCAATCAATTTGGGTCACTTCAAGCTCAACTGTACAAGTGAACCCTGGTGACGCAATGGCCATGCTGTTTTGCTAGTTCTGTCTAGTCTCGCTCTCTATTGCCCAGACTGCAGACATTGCTGATTGCAACTTGCAATCGTCTTCAGTTCAGTTCAAGAAATCAGGTATTAACCTGTTACTGGTGTAGTCAGTAGACTATAGTGTACGTATTACTGTATACGGAATACGCTACGCTACGGCTTGGGGAGCTATCATGCTATGGATGATCATGATGATCATTGATGCTGACTATGATGTGCATTATAAATAATCTTAATTGACCTTGTTCTGTGAATCATTATCAAGACACATTTTCGTTACTCGTAGTCGTAACCTGATAATTAAATACATTGTCATTGGGAAACAGTAAGGGGCATGTGCCATGTTTCTTGGTCAATATTACACTTTAACAATTATAAGCAATACCGTGAATACCCGGTAGACTGAATCAGTGAATAGCCTGAATAGGAATCTTAGAAACGAAACTATACTAACTACATCAGTACATGTACGTGGAGCTATATGACTATATAATGACAGTTATGACTTATGACTGAGTTCATGACAATATGAGATAACTGCCAGGAACTTTGTACCACTACTAGTCTACTGTAAAGGGATTAATTTCAGCAGGGCTAAAAAATTTTAAGTACCATATTGTTCCGGTTACAACCACACAGCCATAAGTGGCCTTTTGCAATATTTAATTATTTATGTAGGGTTAAATTTGGATTATATTTTCAGATATTATATTATGTTCAATCTCCTCCATAATTGAGCCTTCTGGCCATACATGACTAGTGATGGGCGAATATTTGAAGCCAAAGCTTTGAGCAGTAGATATTTGTCAAAGCCGAATACGGAGCCATATATATACCCACTTCACCACAGCAACACTAGTACCTTCATTATATATGCTAGTGAGCTCATGCAATCAAGTAAGCCCCTTGAGGCAGCTGACCAATTATGAACAGCTGGCCCTGTGATTGGTCAAGGTCAGCCACGTGCATCGATGCCCTGCCCTTTTTAAGCCAACAAGTTCAACGAAATTTTCAATAGTGGACACTGACATTCCTCTGGTAAAGCCTCTAAGCAAATTACAAATAAAGAATTTGTGCTCAATTAGACCAATGATGTTTGTATGGTCTGCTAAAATATTCCTTCTGAAAATTGCTAAAGTGTTTATATTTATTTTACAACTTCAATCGTGAAAGTTTGTAATCCTCATTACAAGTGTGGACAGTATTGTGGTCGATTTAAAACATGTTTTGCTGATTCTCTTCCATTGTTATACATTCAAGCGCTTAATAATACTACGAGTAATGCAGGCACTAGAATACAGGCGAGTAAACAGAGTGACCTAGAGAGTTGAATCAATGGGGAAGAAAATTTATTTTGATATTCGGATTCGTTGAACTCTTTCATTCGAAGCCGAAGCTTCGGAAATTAGGCAATATTCATAGAAGTCCGAAGCCAAAGCCGAAGCTTCGCCCATCACCATACTTGACCCATAGCCTGGGTCCATTGGCTTGAGTCGGGTTATGGAATGATTATTGAACCATTATTTATACAGTATAATCTCGATATGTCAAACTCCCATAACTCGAATTGCTCTATAAGTCAAAGTCATTTCGAATCCCCAAGTTCCTCCCAATTCCCCTACATTGAATTTTGTAACGATATGTCAAACTCCCACAACTCGAAAAGCTCTATAACTCGAACTCATTTTCCATCCCTGTGGGTAACATTCGATACCTTTATGTCGAAGGCAACTCCAATATGCATTGTTTTCATGCATAGTATTACTTGAATGCTAGAGAAACCTTGCCTGTGATTGGATAAAGCTGATTTAACTAATTGCTCGACTTGGAGCGTCCAATCAGCGACATTCTCGAAGTTGACAGCGAGCGGTTCTCGGAGTAACTCCCGAATCCTATTCGTGCTTACAATAGGTGTGAAAATAGAGATACACAGCCTCATTCAATGCGTTTCTTTAATCCGTTTTGGTCGGCATTGTTTAAAGACATGCAACGATTACAGAAATCTATATAGCGTTTGTGATTTTTTTAAATCGGCAATATCAGAGAAAATATGATAGGCACCCAAGACTTCAAAGAGGGTGGATACTTGGTATATAATTGAGCGGTGGGCAGTGCTTGGTTATCATTTCGTCTCTGCACGTACACTCGTCAACGTGGCTTTGAAGAGAAAACTCAACTCGATTAATTTTTTTTCCATCCTTGATCCATGTTACTATAATCTCGAAGGCTCTATAACTTGAAGTGATTTCGACGGTCCCTTGAAATTCGACATATCGAGATTATACTGTACATGTAGCTGTAACAGCAGTTTGGAGTTCTATTTCATCCACAAGCTGTGTAGCATTGTACAGATGCTCATACGTTAATTGCAGACAATGAGTCAATGACTGAATGAGAATAGATAGAAAGAATACTTATTTTGATAAACAGATATTACATTTAATTTATAGCTTTTTTTTCTTCTATCAGCAGAATGGCGGACTATGAAGGTTTTGAGATGAATGAATTTGATGAAGGTTCATTCATTGAGAGTGACATTGGATCTTTCTGGGATGAGAATATCAACATTGACGAAATGCTTGGAGACCCTGTCGTATGGGATTTCCCTGAGCAGCTCATCAAGATCCGTGCCGTCACATGGAATTTTCCAGAAGTATTGCCTAAAGTGAAGCCAATCACTTGGCTATTTCGTCAGCAGATTTCAAATCAATCGACTGTTACATGGCACTTCATTAAGCAGATGTACGGCATGAGTAGTGTTCATTGGCGCTTTATGAAACAATCATCATCAGAAAGTAACATTCCTTGGCGTTTCAAGGAGCAAACTCCTCAGGAATCTACTATTCATTGGCGCTTTCGACAACAAACCCCAGCGCACTGCACAGTCCGCTGGCTTTTCAAGAATCAGCTCGCCACTCTCCGACGACTCAGCTGGCTGTTTGCCAAGCAGTGCCCCGAAGTGACGACCATCCAATGGGTTTTTCCCGACCAGATCTCCACTCTCGGTCACATACGCTTCAAGTTCAAACGCCAGAGTAGCCCTGAGGGCACTATTGCCTGGCGATTTGTCCCTCAAACGGAACCCATTGGCCACATATCCTGGCGCTTCCCTCGCTCCCTTGTTGGGATTCTCGCTGTACATTGGCATTTTAAGAAGCAGCTGGTTATGCAGGAAGGAGTGAAGTGGACTTTCAAGAAATCCAGCGGTGAAGTCAGTACTATACCATGGAAGTTCTCTCACTGCCTGCCGCAAGGATTAGAATCATCCACACTGAAATGGAACTTCCAGAAGGCCCTGCAGCAAACGTCAGCAATTCCGTGGGGATTCGACTCCTTGACTGCTGCTATCCGCCCGATTGGCTGGAAATTTGAGAGTCTGTCAAGTGCACCGTACGCTATGCTGTCAACAGAGGTGATCCGGAATGAGAACCAACTCTTCAAGGAACGCTACAACGAGGGCTACCACACAAAACACCGCATCAGCAAACAAGCGGTAAGCAACACCGTCGCACAACGCTCTGTGCAGCTGAGTGGTCATGCCCCAGCGGCATCATCAGGTTCTCTGAACAGAGAGTCAGGGCAGAAGTTTGGCTTTGTCATGGCTTTACCTGAGTCTGCATACCTCCACTCTCATGATGGTGAAACAGATTCACTTTAATCGATGCACATTGTACCTTCAATATATATTGCCATCATCCGATTCATATTTTGTTAAATTAGTCACAATTTTATTATTAAAATTCATTATTTACAATTTACAAATCAGACTTTTACATGTTGTATGGTGACTACGGAAGTTTTCTTTGCACAGTTTTTTGAAACTCTGTTGAAATTGAGAGCCTAATGAGGCATCAATCAGGTATTCTTCAATCTACACAAAATCACTGAGAGTCATGTTTTTGTTTTTTGTTTTTTATAATTCTGATGTTAATTAAAATATAGTTTTTATATTTGCACTATTTTGTAATATTTTGTTCCACAGTTTATTGGAGTTTAGTTGTCTTTGTTATTCTCAGTGTGAATTGTTCTGTCACATTTGATCAGTATTGTTTAAATTGGTGAAGAAAATTGAACAATCACTTTTTTTAAATACAATTATACTTGATAGTCTTCAAATCAGATAATTGTTAACTATGCAATATTTGAAGTATACAGCAGTTTATTCTTGTAGGATTATCAAGATGAGATATATTCTATATACCAGTGTTCTTTAAATAGCAAAACAACCTTGTCATGAGATGTGAGAGTGTCTCCAGTCCAATTGAATTCTATCTTCTTTATCCCGCCACACCCTTCCCCCGTTCCTCCCCTTTCGGTTTGTTACGCAATTTGAGACATCTATAAACTGTTCTAACGTTTATCACTGCATCTATTGTGTACACGGTGAGATTATGGGGTGAATGGAACTTTTGTGCATGTGCGGAACTCAGATAACTTTTCATAATTTTAAATGTTAATAATTAATATTACATGTAAAAAATGATGTAATTATATACAACTCAATTCACAACATGTATCGTATTGAGATTTTGACTCTTATATTCAGTATTATATACTCTAGATTATTATTATTACTGTTACATACTGGGTATTGTTTTGTGTTTTTTTTTGTATTCTTAGCTGGATTTTTTTTAATGTAGAGCACTATGTTTGGTTGTGACAGAACTTGTATAATTTTTGCAGCCATGCTATAAAAGTGACACGATGCCTTATTAAAACTGTTTTACATTCAAAATAGTCAACCCAGTTATTTTAACATGGGGGCAAGTCATTGTTTGTTGATCGTGACTTGGCAACACAAAGAAAGGCTTCACAGGAAGCACTGATGTTTATATACTTAGCTCCGACTGAAAAATTGGGTTAAAATTAAGAAATTATGCAATATGAAGAACCTTGAAATTTGAACTCATATATTAATTAATACTCGATGTGTTATGATTCCCTTGTACACATGGATATGTAGTTATGGCAATCTATACACAGCTTTATGCTCTACTTCGATGTACACCTTGAATAAAAAATTACACCCTCATTTACATTCACATCAAAACTCATTTAATCTAATTTCCAATTATTTTCAATTTTGTTTCTTGTGCACTTTTAATTTGCTTGACTCTTTTGTTTCTCTTTTTAGCGTACCACTACTCATTGATGGTAAGTACGTAGCATGCTCAGAGTAGTTGCATGTTGATGCTTGCGATATTAATTTAATTTTATTATTTAGTAGTTGCCACTCTTGGCTTTCTGCCATGTTCATTATAATTTGTTTACCTTTTTAACTCACTTATTCTCCAATTAAGCCCACATTAACCAGTGTGACAATCACACAAGTTTGTTTTTTTGTTTTTGTTTTTTTTTTTTTTCCATTCTAATCCATACATCAAATTCGATAAATACTTTTAGCAATATCTAATGCCGTACATTATGACTCGATATTTAATTTTACATGTAATCAAGAGTTAAGAGAAAATCTTGTTTTATTTGTTAACAGACAATTTTATTTTAATTTCCTCCACTATTAAATGTACTCAGTTTTTCTTAATCTTTGGAGTTAAAACTGGGTTTTAAAATAAAATTTTCACCAAATTGACATTCTTAAAATTTCTATTCTTTTTTCATTTTGATATGTATGCTAATAATAAAAATTCTTTTGTGATTTATCTCTTTCCGACTTCTGTCTTCGTTTGCATGGATGGTTGAATTAGTTTTTAATTAAGCAATTTGTTTGTTTTTCCTGATAAAATTGCACTTTTTTTGTAGATTTTCCTTGTGTGAGATGTGTACTAACCATACTTATTCGTTATGCAGTGCATAAAAACATGCCGCTGGTTAAAAATGGTGAAACACAGCACTCTGTGCTTTAGGGACATAAATTTGTTCTTCAGCGTGAGAGATTTTTGTACTAGATGAGCAGGCTGTTCAAACAAGGGCCCTCAACCATGCAGTTGTAACTAAATTAGTCTGAGTACTGTATAAATGTTCATTATTTTCTTTCACTCGCCTGTCCCCTTATTACTAGTATTACTGAAATTGTCCAGTACTCCGACTGTCTTCTCCAAGAAAGCAGAGACAGAAACATCTACATGTACCATGTGTAACTGTTATTCTATGTTCAAAGATATTTAATCGATTCATATTTCCTTATCGTAGAAAGAATCCATCGTCAATTGCAATACCGAATTTTGCTTTTCATTTTAAATCTTTATTTCTGTCCTTAAATTAGGCCACAAGCAAGTATTCAACTACGACTGAAACACAGGGTCACGGTGACATCCAGGACAGTGGGTTCCACTTGTGCCTTCCCCTCCACCTCCTCTTCCTCATCCCACGTCATCGCGACAGGGTTTACAGATGAATTTTTTATGTTATCTATAGGCCTACTCCCTGTTATTTTCTATGAACCACCCACGACAACCAAGTGACGTCCGACGAAGAGAAAAATTCCCTAACAACTAGAATCGGGAAAATCTTTCAAATTCCACTTCCCGTTCGCTTATCTAGGGGTTGTGATATACTCCTGTGATCAGTTCTCTATCGCCCACACGCTGACTTTTCCGACCGATGACGATCTACGTCAAACGATAGTTGTCATTCAATGCAAAATGCTGTAAACAAATCTGTAATTATAGCACTGTATATTTAACGTTAATGTATCAGAAACACTGTCTTAATATAGACTCGCTCAGTGCGCTTTAACAAAGAATGTCTGTCTGTAATCTCTGGCTTCATATTATTACATGGCTTCATATTTATTACATGGACGTTATGCGGTTATATTTTTTTCTCTCGTCCTCAATGTCAATGGCCCATATATCGCGAGCACTTTGTAGTTTTCGAGGTTAACGAATTGTCACTTCATTTACGCTTCTTTTCTCTTTTTTTTTTCTCTTTTTTTTTTCTCTCTTTTTATTTCTTTCTTAGGTATACACGAGGAATTGTCATGCTTTTATAAATGCAAATAGATGTGGTTTTATGAATAATTCAATGCTATCAAACTCGTTTCAATTGGAGTTAAGTGCATTGTATTACCTCCGTTTTAAATCATCCAAATATAGCCTCCCAATGTTTACTTCCTTGTGGTTCTACATGTATCTCGCCTGGTAAATTCTGAAGTCTTGAACACCTCCCAATTATTCTCTGAATAGCGTGTGAATAGCACTCAAACGAGAACTAGAATTTTACAAGTGCATTCAAAGCAATAAATACAGTAGTAAAATCAAGACCTAGATTAGAGATCTCTGACATATGCCTACACTGAGGACATGCAATTGGCGCTTCTGGTTCCGTGTTAAGTGTGATCCATGATCAATTCGAGGAGAATCTGGGAAATATTTGGAATATTTGATCCATGCATTCTACGTTTTACGACTTCAAGTACCTGTTATCCTTCATCAGCAGAATAACACAAACTGGGAGTGTTGGCGTCTTTTCTCGTAATTAAAATGGGCGAACACTTTTAAATTATTTAAATATAATAAATTGGCATAACGGGGAAGTTGTTCCTAATTGCGGACCCAATATGGCGCCCAAATCCCTAGTTTGCGCTGCTCTGACTACGAAAGATGCTATGATTATTTGCATGTGTTTCACTCAGGGTTCCCTAAATGCCTTACACGCAAGTAATTATCCTCGCAAATTACGAGTAGATTTTCTTAAGACTTATATTTTATAGACGATGGATTGCTGTGGTGCAATGGTCATCCGGTCAAACACAACACTTGCAAAAAAAAAATTCATTTATAATTATTTACATGCTCGGACTGGGCTCGGACTCTTCTGAATCCAAAAACTTTGGAAACTATATAGCCCACAGAATTTGAATAATCTCAATTCGTGCTATAAAACTCCTGCTGGATTGTTGTTACTCATTACATTTTACCATTTATACTTGGTCTGTATATTTATGAAATGTACGTATAGCTTCATTGCTACCTTTGAAATATTAAGTTCATACTCTGTCAAACGTACTGTTTTATATGCTTATTGTATATATATAAATATAATATAATATATAATATATATATATATATATATATAATATATATATATATATATATATATATATATATATATATATATATATATATATATATATATATATATATATATATATATATATATATATATATATATATATATATATATATATATATATATATATATATATATATATAAATTGGCATAACGGGGAAATTGTTCCTAATTGCTATATATATATATATATATATATATATATATATATATATATATATTTTTTTTTTTTTTTTAAGTATATATATTTAAAAATTTTGTGCATGCTACATTGATTGAAGTATACATTCGTCGTGTTTACGCGTGCATATTCTATAATCACGTTAATCTATTTCTCTCTGAGAAAAAATGCCTGTCTCAATCCTCGAAGTATGTCTTTGATGTACTTATTCAAGTATAGTGTAGCTTAGTAGTCATAATTATATGGGCTATTCAGTTTATTCATTTGGTGTTTTTGTAACCTATAACTACATGCATTCTCTTTTTGCAAATATTGATCTGAATATAAAAATCCCTTATTCCAATGTGGTTGTTTTATTGTCTTCTCACTATTGTGTTTATAACAGGCTCCTTACTTACTTAATTGGTGATTAATATTTAATGTTCAGCATAAGGCGCCTTATATGTGTCCTACAAATAATAATATTATCGCATTTCCATTAAAAATAAAGACTGGCTGATTGTGGAATCAAGAAATGTTGATTTAACCCAAAAGTAATTCTTCAAAAAAAAAAAAAAAAAAAAAAAACAAAAAAAAAACAGTTTTATTCCTTCTACGATGAGGCTTTTATATTTATTATACGCTTACACCAAAGTAAATATATAAATAAATATATAAATAAATATTACATAAGCCATAAGGTCATTCCACACAAAGAAAAAAATAACAAAAACAATTGAGAATGAAAAAATGAACCCATAATATGTGGAAGTTTTTGAGTGTAGGAATCTGTATGACTGATTAGTTTTGATGCCCTATTCCCTATATCTGATGACATATATAAATTAAGGTCATTCCGCAAGTAATTTTCTTCTCGAGAATAGAATTTCTTAATTTCCTTTACACATACTCAAATAACTATTATGTCATTAACCCATAAAACAAAAACAACTTACGCTTCTTCAAGTTTGGTCCCAATTAACGCAAATAAAAATTCGCATGGGAACAAAATTAAGACAAAAATATCTTCTATCCAGAAATTGTCATTGATCCGGTTGAGTAAGTACAGCAAATTTTGGGGTGAATTTCTAGATGCATCAGACCTTATTGTGGCTAGCATAGAACAATCAATCGCGAATAAAACAATCCAATGTCAGTACATATGCATGAACGATCACATATTAAGGAATCGAAGGTAAGGCTATAATTATAGGCCATCTAAATTCCATACATACTAATGTCATGCAATTTACCTCATAGCTATGGAAATTTAGCTTCATATACTATACCAGATAGGACTATCTACATGTCTATAATTTACCTTGGATTCAAATGAATTTTTCTTTTTTTAGAGCAATGCATGCTCGCCTTAGTGACAGCCTCATAATTTTATTATGCAATTCCCTTTCCGAAATCAGCACATCGCGGTCTGGAGATATTTTTTATAAAATGAGTTCATTTCCTAATCACTCATCCCTCATATAATGATTACTCATCCTTATATATTTGATATAATTTTAGCAAAATTATATAAAATACATATTCTGAGGAATATATGAATAATCCAGTAATGAGAGGGTTGGTCAAGCCCCATGATTCACAACCGTATAAATGAAGGCAGTAAACTTTAAATAATGACGCGCATGTAAACCTATCTACAGCACGTTATACCGATTTTCACGGATATAAGTTCCGGGTGAAGTTTTAGCTTTAAAGAAATGAATATAGTAAATTATTGCATAATCATAAATTTGATCCGCGAAGACCGGCCGAGCGATCACGTCAATAATGTTGAATGCAGCATAAAGAATGCAGGGTAAAGAGTAAAGCGATTTCTCAATTCCGTCAATCAAAATGGTGCAACCTCCGGGCCAGGAAAACTCCTCCCATGCCGTTTTTTCTTTTTTCTTTTTTTTTTTTTTTTTTTTTCTCTCTCTCTCTTTTTTCCTTATCTTACTCTCGCAATAAATGTAGATAAAAACTGTGTCGTCAATCATGGGTTGATATGCGGCTTTGAACACTCATCTGAGTCAACATTAATTAATCGTTACAATAATATATCTCTTTAATGCTTTGTAATAAGGCATAATTTTGCAGGCTGAATGTAAATTTACTGTATTAAAAGGAATACTTAATAATTTTCCGAAAGCCAACACTTAGCCATGATCACAATCGCTCCTGATGACACTAATAATTGTGCCAATCTTTCCATAATTATATTTATTAATTGTTATCACGAAGAGAGAACAAGGGTCAAAAATCAAAGTATATACTAATATTTGGGCGCACGTCTTCTACACTCCCAACAATGCTATAATGTGATTATTGACCTGTGATTTATTTATGAATTTTGTGTGAATCCTATAATCACTGGTCAGCTATACTGATTGGTCAATGGTCACGTTACTCGTATACTATGCATTGACCAGGGGTACCCACTAATGCACCTTCAAGCAAACTGCACGCATAAATGTAAACGTCCACAGTTAAATGCGCTATCACTGCGTGTCGCAGCACCGTTGCGCCTCAATGGGCTCTAACATACAGGACTTATGTCGGTGGTTTTTGCCGTCGTCGGCTTGTTGGCCAATCACACCCTTGTTATTATTGGCTGTTTACACATTGTCGGGATGGGCACCCAAAGAATACCGGGAAAAGGCAGACGAGGAAGGAGGAACTAATTTCATACATCGAGACACGAATTGTAAATTTGTAATCCATCAATGCGGTGATAAATTGTGTGAATCAATCGTGATGACTAAGTAGTGCATTTAATGTAGTCAATCACGTCATTCTCTCTTCTTCTTTTTTTTCTCTTTTTTTTTTCTTTCTTTTTTTTTTTTTTTTTTTTTTTTTTTTGAAGGTTATGAACACACTTTTGTTTTCTAAAGGTGTGCTGCAAATTGAAGTTCCTGTGTGCAATGCCTTATCATATTTAACCATAACTCCGACATCAAAATATACATAATATATACATATAGCATTTTATTCGCAAATAATCTTTTGCAATTTTTGATATATATGAGAGAACAAGAAAAACAGAACAGAAAAGGAACATAAAACAAGGAAGCAGTTGAGATGCAATGATATATAATTATGATTACAATAAGTTAATAATGATAATAAAAATAAGTACTTTTACAACATTCGAACTTCAGAGTTTTATATTCAATTCAACTATGGCCTGCGGGGTAGGTCTATTGCACATTGCACACTTTCGGACTTGCGAAACAAGTATTTTGGGGGCGATTTGTTCATTTCATTGACGATGGTTTTCAATTATAAGGCAGGAATAAATATAATGCAATGAATTGCATCAGCCTGTGTCATCGTGAGTAGTGCGACTCGTTTCTGAATCGCAATGCACTCGTCTAACGCAATATCATAGATGATCTGAAGCAGCAACATAATACGTACGCACTCTTCTAGTACACAAAGTATTAGGCTTTAATAATTGAGATTACACATACATTTTGCAATCGAAACGTTACGGAACGTGTTCTATTTTTTACTCCTCCATTTTTTTTTTTTTTTTTCGTAAAAATGAAAGATTTTGAAGAAAGCAGGACTTGAAGAAATACTCAAATACTAATAACAGTATAATTATATCATCATCCTTAACTGATGTGGAATAGTGGACACGCACTGCATATGTCCACCACGCATGAGGTCGACCTCTTAAAATAAATCATGCACCACAAAACACTCGGATATGAGGATTCGTGACGTCACTAATTCAGTATCCTGTTCGAAGTGTTCCCCATGACCAGCCAACCTTCAAGATATATTACACTTCGATGCCACACTATATCTATAATTTTTCCCCTAAATAATATAACCATATCTTTACCATTTTTATCACCCCCCCCCCCCAAATAATTATGCTAAAATCACCATTGTCATCCTTTTTCCATCTTTGCTTTCCGCCTTTTTCCACCGAGCTCTGCAGATTATGGCTATCCATAGATATATATCCACCGCTTGTAGTTATGTGCATATATCTTTTACGATGATTACGCAATCAATGAGGTCATACTCGCAGAATTAAAAGAGGAAAGTTTCACCCAGCAAACCACACCGTAAATATCAAGGTCACTATATTTCATTGATATCAGATAGCACATCAAAACGTCGCTTTAACAAGCAGAGCAAAGGAGAAGATATATTCATGATGCTTCCTGGTTCATACTCGATTCTGATTGGCTGACAAACGTCACGATCATAAGCATAGGATTCTTGAATGATATGTTTAGTGCTGATGATATCTATTCAAACATCTTCACAAATTGCACAAATTAGCCATAATGAAATTATGTCATATTTGACGCCAAGACCATGATTGTATAAATGAACCATCAATCAATAAATATGAATTAATTAATCAATGCTTATACTCTGAATAGCCGTAGTACTGAGTGTACTAAGTACATGTGCAGGCTATAGTACATCCTTGTATGGCTAAGTGGTTGCGGCTCGCGACCACATTGTTATAACCACACTGACATAACCTTCAGGTCAGAGTATGCATATTCATGACTAAATATGACTCGTCGATGATCTTATTCGCTCCGGCCATTCCATTTGTAATTCTTCTCGCCCGCTGATTGGCTGAGAGATTTTTCTCGCGGATGCGTGACTCGATCCAAGAACTTCACTGTACGCTCAAAATAGGAGGGAATCGGGGGAATTTCCCAAAACGACCCTATAAAAGCGTGTTAACACGGATTGAAGCACAGAACACATCAAACAATCTTTAGAAGAGAAAATTCAAGCAAACAAAATTATTTACTTTATTATCAAATCCATAACTTCGCCAAAGCCAAAAATGGGAATCCAACAATACTTGGTGAGCGCTTTGATATTTCTTTTTTTTTTTTTTTTTTTTTTTTTTTTTTTTTGGTATTCGTGATTTATCGAAACACTGTTTCCTTTTGTTCGTTTCTTTACCATTTGCTTTGTTCTTCTCCAGATCGCTCTCCTGTTCATCTGTTGCGCAGTAACATTGGTCAACGCTGCCTCCACTCGTAAAGGGTCAAGCGGCGAGAGTTCAAACAATTATCATCGAAAGTTTGTCGTGCACAAAATCCTCGGCATGGTGCACTCAAAGAGCCAACAAGCGAATCAAGGGATGAAGACCACGGAGATGTCAGAGAATAAAGAAGAGTTCCTTGTGGAGCAGGTCAGCGGGTCAGATGACCAGTGGCCTTTCGATGGTGTCGTACCCCCAATGTCAGTCGATATGATGAAAATGCAAGAAGAGTATGCAAGTCCGGATGAAGACATCTCGGTTGCTCAAACCCTGTTGGATCTCACTCAAATGAATCGCAAGAACTCGGTCATTCGCTGCAATGAAGTCTTCAGCATTAAGGATGAGAAAACTAGAAACGCTCTCCGACACCTATGCAATGAGAGGTTTGGTTCTGAATCCACCGTGGACCCCAAGTCTTCATCTTTATCTGAAACATCATCAACAACTGATGCTCTTGACCTCAACTCATCCGGCGCCTCAGCTACCAGTACGTCCACTGAATCTTCAGCTACATCCGCCCTGTCGTCCACCGCTGATTCGACAGTTTCCCACACCCCAAGCTCAATCATCCTGAGTTCTATCACTGCAACATCCGACAGTCAGTCACAATCGTCCAACGCAGGATCCACTACCACCGCCCAGGGCACCACCACTGAAACACTCGATGCCACCGCCCCCGACGCTACTACTTCAGGCATCAAAACAACAGAAGATGCTTCCGAAACCCCACGATCACTGACAAGACGTAAGAGATCGACTAGCTCAATTCTCCTCTGTCCCTGGACCTATGAAATCAACGTGGTACCTCACCGCTTCCCGGAGGCTATCTACAAAGCTAAATGCAAAGTTAGCCAATGTCAGCGATGCACTGAGAAGGGAGGATATTTTGAAGAATTTAGCTACAGGATGCAAGTCCTCTCTCCAGACCCTTCGATGCCCACCGAAGACAAGTACAAGTACATCCATTCCAGTGAGACGGTTCCCGTGGCTTGCGTCTGTCGTCTGCCGCACAATTTCTAAATAGTTCAGCTCAAAATGCCATCCCGTCTCGCGGACTTTTGTCCTCTTAATAGCGTTGCTTGTGGTTAATTTTGTGTAATCTACGGAAAACGGGTTGAGAGACGGGGTGTATACCATCTCAGTGCATTTTATGAATGCACCGCATATATGCTATATGTATGCATTCTTAGTTCCATAATCAGAATTTGTCGCTGATACTCAATGTTACCTGTGGCATTCCAAGCCTATTGGCAATCAACTTCTCTGTTTACCTACTATAAGTATTATAATGTAAATTATTATTATTTGACTTATGATATATGTTAATTTAATTTATATTTACATGACTATCCTCTCGTTTTCGGAGGTTTTATGTGCTAATAACAAAGATTTTTGTATTTTTATTTTTTTGCTATTTTAACCAGGATTGCATGACACTTGATGTGTTCAATACGTATGGCTATTAACTTACGATTCTTACTGACTTGTACACAATGTAATCAATTATTGCCATTTTGTGGTGCTTGATTTAAGTATTTATTTTTAACAATTATGTATACATAACCTATTTAACTATTTAACATACTTCTATATTTACCTGGAAGAGTGATTTTTTAATTTATTATTTGTGAAAGTCAAAAGCGCATTTGTGATGAAACAAATAAACTTATATTTTTTCATATTCATGTTTCTGCTTTTATCCCTCTTTCTAAATCAACCAAAGCCAGATTCGTGTGTGCATGAAGCTTCTAAAATTAAAACTGTTGCTCACCTAAAAGGAAATTCACGCACACAGAAGATCAGACTCATTCGATTATCGTTATTTAATTCATATTATATATTGCGCAACCACAGCGAACGTCAGGCTAGGATTTCACAAACAAATCGTTCTGGTTTGTGTATCCAATACAAGTATAAATCATTAACAATGGATCACATACGTTGGAGATTTTCACCGTGTTAATTACGTTATGTCCCAGAGCCGAATTTCATATCAACTTTAGGATACAGCTGAGATTGAGGTTGACGACTATATATGGCGACTGACTTCCAAATTTCGGTGGTTTGAGCACTCAAGGCGAAATTGCCATGATGATAAAATGTTAAAAAGTTACTTCCTTGGTAAGCATTTGTACACAATTTACCTGAAGCTTTGGGGTTCTGGTGTGACTTGCTTCTGCCCCAGGAAAAAGGCTCATCGCAAACCACAAATGAGCCTGAAACACCATTGCTCCCACGCTGTCTGTGTGACGGTATATTTACAAATTTCACTTTATGTTCCAGCGACTGGTATGCTAGAACAATCTAGGTTCTACAAATTTTACCGTATCTTAACGTGATCAAGACTATTGTCTCCTCGGTGAGAGAATTTGGACGCGGTTGTTTTTTGCGACCATGGACGCCCAAGGCTTTAATTGATATGCACCTGTAATCTGAATAACACATTGCTCGCGCTTTCCTTATTGAGACATTACCACAAGTATGTGTACCTTTTTAGTGCGGCTTATGCTTAGAACCTACAATACAAATAGTATCTCCGAAGGGGATATACTATTAATTTGTATCTACTGTAATTAAGCATTGGCTTACAGTAGATACAAATCAACTGTTCACTGAATTATACATGTACATGTATAGTCTTCTGAGATGAAGTTTTCAGGGACGAAGTTATCAACTCAACCGAGTGTGGATCGACACACATGTAGTTATATGAATACGGTTTTGTTTTAATTCCAGTTGCATCTCTATTGATAGTAATTTCTTAGCACGCACAAGTTAATTCTTTGAAGGATAATGAGAGAAAAGGGGGAATGTGAAGAAGAAGACTTCAAACGAGAGAGGAAATTATTTAAAACCCATGCAATGGGTTTTTTAAAGAGTTAGAGACCTACCAGCTTTAACTAGTGCCATGCATTTACATGCAGAAGCCTCGAGGAAGCTGACACCATTAACCTACAGAATGAGGAACACTCTATACAAATACACCATGATACATGTGGTGCCTGGATGGTTATAAAGTAAGCACTGAGCACATAGAGGATGGGGGTTGAGCGCTCGCATTCACTTGCCAAACAGTACTTCCTTCTATCATCATGAGCATCAACTCATCATTTTCTTTTATGGGCTGGAGGGGTTTCCAGTCGGTTTTGCTGATTCTCCATCCTCCATTTGAAGAAAAAAGAGAAGAAGAAGAAGAAAAATAAAATACTCCGGGTCCAAATGTGTTCTATTATTACTTTGTATAATTAGTCTATGCACACACGACTCTTTGTAATCGGTCGTGAAATTTGATTGATTCGTTTTTGACAGCGCACGTAATCGAGCAAATGGTGATTCAAGCATTATAATTTTATGCCTGCTGCAGACGGGTATGGTTTTCTATATAAAACTACTAGAATACTTATTGGGGTCACGTGACTGGTCAGAATTAAAGCCAAATTTAAGGGGAACATTTGCTTGAATGCAGAAGCGTCGCCATGGTAACGGAGTGTCTTTCAGAGTTCACATCATAACCCGAACTGCGACCCGTTGTAAATGCCTTCCGTTGGCTACACTTGTAAACACAGAATCTCGTGAAAACTGGTACTAGAATGTTCTGTTTAAGCTCTTTACAATGAAATCTTTTATTGAAAAATACCCTTACTAAGCGCTTGCAACGACCACAATTATCGTTTTTTTTTTTTTTTTTTTTTCATCGTTAAAATAGTTCATGATGACTATAAGTCAATCAGGAGCTCTATTAAAATTTAGATTAAACTAGTTCATAGTTGAAAACATGCATGTACACAAAATTATTGTTGCATTTTGAAGATAAGGTATTGATCTGCCGGAATACATGTACAGTGAAAGCCGAAAATTGAAATTGATAATGTGTAAAAATAAGTCGAATCACTTTGTTTTTATCAGCGATATTGATTTGGGATTTTCACGATGTATTTATGGTGGTTGCGTCTCTATATCTTGTAAATTTCAAAGCTCTCGCTCTCTGGAGTAAAAAGATATGGCCATGTTAACAGTCATTTTTCGGCCGGGTATAGGAAAAACCCATGTTAATTAAACGGGGACTGGCGCTCGAGCTGACCGTTCCTAAATCGCAAAATGCGCTCGCGAGCCGAAAGACCGGCGTTTACCCACAGGTCCTCTCTCATAATTCTTCCTCTATGGTTGCCGGGTCCCACACATCATTATGAAACAAATCTACCTACGCCTACGTCAAGTAAAGTAATTCAGTTTGGCAGTACCAATAACTATTACCTAACTAGTGTGTAGTCCGGCTTGCTCTAATAAT
>KB307954.1:113769-138068 GCA_000328365.1 Capitella teleta
CTATAAGCTCACAGTTTTGATTCTGTAGTGGATCTTATAGTTCAACAGAATTGATTCTGTGATGCTTTGAAGTCAGGGGAATGTGCTTGAAATGGTTCTGTTCGTATCAAATAAGCTAACAGAATTGATTCTCTAAGCTATGCCATTCATCAACAGAATTGATTCTGTCGAGGATCTTATAGTTCAACAGAATTGGTTCTGTGATTCATTGCATAGTATACATTCTTAAAGGGTTGGGTTACCCCCCCTCAATCTACTCTAAAAGTTACGCCATTCTCAATTTTTAAAACGTTACCTGTTTTCGCAGCCTCGAGTGACGTAATCACACGGGCAGTGTGTTTTATTAGAAATAAGCTCTTATTTTCTCGATTAGTGCTTAATGGGGTTTTGTCCGATATAAATATACTTCTCTGTAGTATTGTCACTCGTTTTGGAGGCTATTATCATAGTTCGTATGCGCCTATAACAGTGATAATGTGTACGCATATAATATGTGCGTCCACTTTTCGCAGGATGGCAAGTTTTCGCGTGACACCGGGTCCCACACATCATTATGAAACAAATCTACCTACGCCTACGTCAAGTAAAGTAATTCAGTTTGGCAGTACCAATAACTATTACCTAACTAGTGTGTAGTCCGTGCTTTGCTCTAATAACAATTTCGGACTTCAAAGCTAACCAACTGCGCTCCGAGATTCGCTGTAAAAGCCAATACACATCTATTGGAAAAAAAATGGCGCCCACGCCGTGGATGTGCCCCTGACACGTGGTTTGTCCGGGGAGGAAAAAAAAAAAAAGAGGACATTACGGATCTAAGAGAGCAGTATAAGGTGTTTATTGGTGTGGTGTGATTGTGTTGTTTCACTAACTGGTACGTGCATAAAATTACTAGTAAAAGAATGACGGGCCATGTTTGCCATGTTTGCCATGCACGATGGCAAGGAGAATAACAAACCCGAATCAAAAGCGTGTCACTATTTTTACTGATTCATAATGCACCAATCAGGAGTCCTGAACATCTGAAACTCGTTATTTCATTTCCTTTACTGAATCTCACGTAACTTGCCCTAGAATAATTATTATTTATAGTTGCAGTAGCTTCTTATCTAGATTATTATGTGTTTTATTTCACCTCACGCCCCTCCCCCAAACAATGCTTAAATTAAAGTTTCGAACAATTTGCTAGTGTTTTGGGGAATTGATCCCCGTCATAATAATTAAGATAATTAATTACTAACCTTAATGCAATAACCATGCAAATTTGTCAGACGAGGTTTAAGGTTTCATTGCGTTTTATATGATATGTCGATATCGATATCTACACATGTATAATATAACATGTAACCGATATCGTTGAAATCAGCCGAAGTAATGATTCGCTGTTATAATACAGGGTGATTCAAAAGTGTATTTAGAAGTAATGGGGACTTCTCAACATTCCTTAAAGTGATTTTTTTTTTCTTAAATAAACATCTCTTTTCTCGGATGGACCTTTCCCGTGAATCATGATTAATTTAATCGAATTGGCCAGACGTCAATAAACAGTATACATGATGTACATGATGAGGGGCACATCGTAAGTTCGCCAAAGAAATATTTGAGAAAATCTTTCGTCAATTAATGCTTACTATTCGTGTAATTATTACGGTGAGTAAGAGTGAAAAATAAAGCGCGCTACACAATGCAGCGGCTTGGCGAACTTGCGATAACAAACATACTGTATTGGGAGAAGAAAATTAATATAAAATAAATTGACATTGTCAAGATAAGAGACTACTGCAACTATAAACGATCATTATATTGGGTTATACATTTTACACATGTATAGCGTGTATTCAGAAGAAAAGAGCATTTTTGTAACACATAACGCCACATTTTAAAAATGCAAATTATTAATGAATAAACTTTCAAATGACCTTGTATATGCAAATTTCACAGAAATCTAGTTGAAATTTTGATTGCTCTAGGAGGAAATGTATTTCATATTACTATTTATTGGCGCCAGAGATCAATAAAATATTTCATGGCTCTGAGAAGCATATTCGTACTATCTGGAATCAGTGAAAAAATCTTCCCCTTATTCTATGTTCAATTCTGACCAATCACGTGACCATGGTGACAGTGCAATTAATTGAGATGCAGAATAACGAAATATGAAATTTATGAAAATTAATAGAATCAATTATTAAGGAATCTCTTTATTTGCAACATATACAAATTAATCAAATCAAACAATATCAAATATTTATGCTAAAAATCGATTTAGTATAATTTTAAAATTTTGAATAATTATTTAATTATTGAAATATAATATCAACTGATATTGAGATGATAAAACTTAACATCTAAAAATAACCCAGAAAGCCTTGAAATGAGAATGTTAACGCTTGCGAGAGAGGGATGCCACGTATATCCAGACGGAGAGGACGGAATTGGGGTACGGGTGAACGTGGACAGCCAGCGCAAATTCCACATCACTCGTCTCTATGTTGTGAACTCCCGTTGCATACACAGCATCAATGATTGGATCCATTTCTGTGTATGGCAGATTGATCGGAAAACCACACATCTGAGAAAAGTGTTGAGAAGTGTATAATCATTTACGTCTCCCGAGTGCCAATTTTGATATGATTAGGATAAAAATTATATTGACCTTATATTGGCCAAGAATTTGATCCAATTCTGAGGAATGCTGCTGCTGGGTGCCCTGGTTGTGACGTGAAATTTCCAATCTGATAATTAAGAAGGAAAAGATAGCACAGATTGGTGAAGTTCAATACAAGTATACTTAGTGAGCAGACGTCTGAATGTCTGCATACAGTAACGGTTCCACCGTGTGATGTACCTCGGACGCCATTCCATGATTTTCTCTTTCAGTTGCCGTTCAATTCTCTCCTGAATGTCAATCACGCTCGATTTCTCCGTCGTGAAGTAAATTAGGTTCTCAGGTTGAACAGAGCTCAAACCGGGGTTAGGACAACCCTTGTGGAAGAATGGCCGCCAATTGGAGGTGTTACTTAGGTCAAAGGTTATGCGACTGGGCTGATCGTTAGGCTGAATATTGGCCCAGATCTATCGAAAGAAATGGTTATTAATTTGAACTTAAAACGCAAGCAGATGACACACGTTGTCGGCATTCACAAGGCATCCTACACTCTGCACGGGGCAGAAGTTGTCTCGGAAGCTGTAGTGCTCGCCAGTGGATGCATTCCACACCCAGTAGTCCCTTTCTTCTTTTGTCAGAACATACGCAGTAGGGCCTTCTGGGATTGCTGAGCCTGTAATCGGAAAGCACAGATGATGTAGAAACTAATTGCACTCCATAGTAAGAAGTACCTAAGAGGAGGAAGGCAGTTTTGCCCATGCTGAGGAAGTAGTTTGTGAGGAGGACAGCGTGTTCCTCTTCATCTCCTTGCAGCATTTGCAGAAATTGCTGGAAAAATAGTTGATTCATCAGACAGCGAGTTGTGTGTTAATAGCTCACATCACAGGTGCTCCAAATATCACACAGTCCGGGGAAAACGACAGAATCCGACACGAACGGGATCATGGAAACATATCGAGCAACCAGTTCCTGAGGAATTTTAAATTAAAAAAATTCAAGTGACAACCTCAGATGAGCTTAAGATGCCTCACCACTTTTTCATTGCCCGATTCCTCGCCACTGAACAGCTCCTCAGGAGGCTTCAGAGACTTGAAGTAACGCGTTATAAACACCGACTTCCCATTGATGTCAACCACGGTGGTTTTACATTCGCGAGTCGGGAAACGAGATGCAATCTCTGATTGCCATTTTTCTGAAACTTCCAGAAGTTTCTCATCCTCATTGCTGTCAAACTAAAATACAATTTATCTAAGCGATGACAATATATGATGTTGACCTCCAACCTTTTCTTTCGCGGGTTCAGCAGGGGTCAAGGCTGGTTCAATGGTGACGAACATGGTGAGGAAAGTGTTGTCACTACTCCCCACGGCCATGTCCAAAGGCTCCTCTCCCAACTGTCCAGGTGTTTGCTTGCGAGCTTTGGCTTCGTGTTGGTAGCCAAGCAACACTGGAGGCTTGTTCAGTCGGAAGGTTCCATCAATCTGTTGTGGAGACGTATGTAAGTGAATTTGGCGGTTGAATTGAAAGGTAACTGAAATTTGTTTATGCATGACATACAGCAGCGGAAAATAAGAAAAGACTGGTGCAAGCGAAAGAACTGACAATATTCAAGTGATATTTTCATGCAGTTCACATCTCAGATGGCACTCATTTGGCTAATTATTTCCTGAGGAATTTGTAGAATTTAATTGACAGTCAATTCCAAATAATTATTCCAATAATAAATAAAAGGAAGGTTGAGGTTTTTGTCAGCACATGGAGAGAAAATTGGATACCAGCCACACAGTGAAAGCAAACAGACAAAATGATGAGACGCAAAATATACCATACCCTATCTTCCATACCCTGTTAACAAAGCAATGAACATAAAAATTATACATAATTTATAATCAAGCAAGCAGCAATTAATCCGGCAACAAGCGAGCTAGTGAAAGCAAAGTCTCAAAAGTGAAAGCCAGAAAATAATTATCAAAATAAGACAAACATTGGATCACCCTCAAAGCAGAGGAGATTTGTTCTTTTTAATATTATCACAGATTGAAAACTGAAAAATTTCTCTTTTTTCAATAATTTAGGGCTGTGCCCAGCAATGGAATCACAGAATTTTGATATTAAATAAAATAAAAATTAATGATGCAAATCAGTTCAACAGAACACTGTTGCAAATGAGGAATTAAGAATTGCAGATTTTCAATAGTTTGTGCAAAAAATTCAAAATCAAGCCATATATCTGCAAAATTGTTACACGACATACAAAATAATGAATAAGAAAAGGCAACGGTTGCATTTAAGATCTCATCCACTTACCCTCGAGTTGAAATAAATGGTTGAGAATGGAATCTTGATGGTTCCCAACCACTTCTTCTCAATCTTACGCACTACTGTCGTACCACGCTCTCTGTCATCCTGGATTGATAAGGATGTAGATGTAGTTTTGAAATTTGACTATTTTTTCACTCACTTGGACAATTTCCGTCACGTATTCATCAAACAGGTTGAAGAATACAACATCACGAATGGTCTGCAAATTGGTAGCACTGTAATCATTGTTCGGAGGCCTGAATATATAAAAGAGGATTTTTGGTTATGAGATATTTTCCAGGGAGAAAATAGTCTCTACTTGAAAGGGATTGTTAACTCTTCATTCCAGCTGGGATTTGGTCCCTCAGCAATGGTCGTAGCAACCGTTGACCTTTGGAAGGTTACTTCAATAAACGGTCGCACTTGGGTCTGAAATGGAAGATATGTGAGGCATGCATAAATTAGCATACAGTAATAACTAATAAGCAATTGGACAAAGCCCTCTAATTTATGCTAATATCAAATACCAAAATATGCAAGTATAAAAATTTGAACTTTGAAAAAAACTTAGCATTAATAAAGGCAAACAAAGTGACATCACAATCTTGACATAACCCAAGCAAAGCACTAGTATACTATCCAAAACAGTCAATAAGCATGTATAAATTAATGTTTTATGCATGAGGCATCTTGAAACTTATAAGCAGGCAGTAATTTCTATGTTAAACAGTATAACAGCCCTCTCTCTTTCTCTCTGCCTCTAGTTTCTGAAGCTGGAATTCAACTCTACATAAGGCAAACCTCTTTGAAGACTTCCTCAGCCATAGGTTCAAAGAACTTATAGTAAATATGATTATATTATTCATATGCAAATGTATTCAAATAATATTTGCATTCAGTACCTGGGCAGCCATGCTCTTGGGTATGCCAGGAGGTCGAGCACTGGCGGTTCCTTCCATATTCTGTGTGCCACCGGGGGCATTACTTGCACGGCTAAAATGAAATTCATGAACACTAACTAAGAAAGGCTCCTTTTCCTATGTACCTGGGTTGATCTGATCGAACCGGAATGCCAAAAGCTCTGACGATATTGATGAGAATTTTAACGTCCATAGTCTGCAGATTTTGCGCTGTGACCTTTTTGCGCTCTTTTCGAATTGGCTTAAGTGGACGACGCGGTTCTGTAATCTTCAAGAGGTTCGGGATGATTGTTCTGGAGGCAAAATGACACATTGACCAAGGTATTCACCACAAGAGAAAACAGCAAACCCGATATTAGGCACAGCGTCCTCAAACACCACTTCCGGAAGGGTCTTCTGATGAGACGCTATTCGGAATCGAAGCATAACCTGCTCACGAACCTGAAGACAAAAACTGCAAAGTGAAATATGTGTAAGAGAAGAGGACTGACTCTCTGCATGAATTTGGCCACGGCGACACGGTGGGACTCTGCTTCATCCATGGACTTCAACTTCTCCACATCTCGCTTCTTTTTCTCATATTCCTAGAATGAATAAGTGATCTTTGAGTGAATGAGTGAGTCAATCAAATAACGCACCAAGAATATATCTTCAGGAATCTCTTTCTCAAGAGCAGGAACAATTTTGTTCTTGAACTCTGCCGCTTCCTGTTGTCGCAGTTGTAGCATGCGAAAGCGTCTTGATTTCTCCATTTCTTGGTCTGTGGCAAAATTGAACTCTTCCTGCATTTGCTCGAGGTGAAAGTGCACAGGCATGTGATGCGTGGGCACAAGAGTGTCACCTCCTATGATCGGCTGAGAAAATAAATTAATTATCAAGCAAACATATAATTGCACAACTTCTTATCCGTCATTTGGTTTGCTAAGGGCCCTAGGGCTTTATCGTGTGGCTCACTCTTGTAAATTTCGTTCAACTTATTGGCTTAAAAGAAGGCAGGGCATCGTAGCACGTGACAAACACTGACCAATCACATGTCGAGCTGCTGTTGATTGGTCAACTACCTGAAGGGGCATTAATTGGTTGATCCTACTAGCCTATATAACAATTGAAGATATTACTGCAAAGGAGTGAGTATATATTCGGTTTCGTATTCAGCTTCGAAGAATAATAACAATTATTGAAATTATTAATAAATATATATAAATATATTATAAAATAAAAATAAATAATAATAATAAGGTAAATAAATTATTTCAAAGCTTTGGCTTAGGATATTTGAATAAATTCCATATTTGCCCATCACTAATTTTAATAAATATATTTCACCTTCATGTGAAACATTAGATCAGCGTTGGTTGGGTCATTGGGGTCAAGGCGCGATTCAGCAATCCATTTTGAGAGCTTATCCATGTCTGACATGCCAGCCACGCCCAGGGCTGCCACTGGGTCCATCCGCCTGCGAGCGCTGCAAAATTAGGGTCAGATAAATACCATGATAGCATTTTAGAAACTACGCTTACGTCACTGTGTTAGGAATCAGCGAAGGAGGAACCAAGGCACCACCTTCTTCGTTGACTGCCCAAGCTGCCACACAAGACAGCTGCCCACTGGTCAGTAAAGAAAAGATATGAGCATTCTCTTTATCAAAACTGAAGGCCACATCTATGGGGAAGAAGCATTCAGTGGAGGATTGCATGAGCAGAATCTACTCACTGCTGCCCACTCCTTCATGTGAATGGCTCAAGCGCTGATCACTGCTGAAGTCCAACACATCCAACTGAACATTGTCCACTGTGAGGTTAGAGGGAGGGATGGCTGCGTAGACCTCTGATAGCAATGTCACGGACAAACCAGCAGCTTCATAAATCTAAATATCAATAAGTATGAGGCTGATAAAAATATTGATGCAGTATTATACCTCCATCTTAATACTCTCAGGCCATCTCATGATCTCAATGTTGAAGATTTGAGCAAAGTTAACGGCGAAATCCTGCCCTAAAGGCCTGAGATAACGAAGAGATAACTTCTAAGAACCTCTGCAAGACCACTTACTTTGGTGATGTTCTTGAAACTTCCTTCCCATTGAAAAGCACTTTGACAAAAACTTTATAACGATTGACCTCATTGCGACGTGACTGCTCTCCTCTGTAGATGATTGAATGTGCATGAAACCTCACAAAAAATAAGTAAATTTAGAGGTTACTTTGGACAGCTGTTGGTTGGAGTGATGCTGGCTCCATTGCTCAGTTCAAAGTGAATCTTTGGTTCTCCTGAAGTCAAAATAATTGTGAATAGAAATTGTTAACAACCAATCTGTGACTCACCGGGTTTGCGCTTGATCTGGGAGTACTTGTCAAAGACTTGTGTGCGCAGTTCAACGTCATTGAACGCCTTTGGTTTCTCTGGTTTGGGAATATCTTCCTCATCCAAAAGATCTTGGTCTTTATCGGCTTGCAACTGAGAAAAGAAAAATGAATTGATCCTCTTAAAAAGTTAGATTCAAGATGACCCATCAAATAATGAACTACTGATATCAGCTCAACAAGATTTCAGTAAACTTGTGTTCAAGAGATAATAAGTACAAAGAACAACCTCTTAAACTAAAAAATTATTCTATGGAACACTCACCAATTCCTCGTGACTGTCACTCCCTTGCGACTGTCTCCTTCCACGCTTCTTTGATCTTTTCAGCGCCTCTTTCTGTTGAAATCAAACATATCATCCAAACCCAAATCACCCGAATGAAAAAGAACCTTCTCTAGCTTTTGTTTCTTCCATGCTTCCAGATCTGTGTGATATGTTTGCAGGAGAGTTGTGTACTCTATCTGGGACTCAAGGCGCATTTCTTCCATCTCTTCCTCAATTTCAGCTTCCCATTCTTCATCCTCTTTGGCTTTGTCAGTGGGCTCCCTATGAATAAATTAATATCAGTAAAAGCAAAATATCCAATGACAGCTCCTACTTTTTGATGACAAGCTTAACAGGGGTGTTGGTGAAATTTTGAAACTGCCTTAGTGACTTTATTTCCTTCCACGTTTGAATGATGTGTTTCAAGAGCGCTCGATCAGCAGCCAGTTCTGCATCTCGCAGTTTTCTGGTCAACCTGGACGAACAAAATAATGATTTAAGTAAAAATAAAATAAAGGCATACTAACTTGATTTCCTCGTTGTACTCCTGCAGACGTTTCTGCTGTGTTTCAAAGCCAACACGGCAGTTTTTATCACCCTGCAGAGATACTTGAAGGATTAAAGGGCATTCTATCAAATTCCCAGAAGTTCACCTCCATAGCAGCAATGTTCTCTTGAACATGAAGAGTCGCAGCTTTCAGAGCTTTCAACTGTGACGTACATAGTATATGATAGGAATTGATGTCATCTTATGCAATACCTTTTCAGTAAGAAGTTCTGCCGCCTGTCTCTTACATCTTGATAGGTACTGCTGGTATTGGTTTGTAATCCTCGATGCAAGGACATGTTCACGGCTGAATAAATGATGATGCGTGAAGAACAGAGAATTGACATCAACGTCCAATTGGTAGTGACCAACTGATCCCTCAGCAGCAGGGTCAATACAGCGTCCATCTAACTCTATGAGAAATGCCTGTAAGCAAACATTGACCACTCAGCTTACACTTCTATGTTAGGCTGACCTTTTTGTACTCAGTCTGAAGCAGAGGGGCCACTTCCTCAACAATAGGAGGACGTTCAGCGTATTCCTTCAGTGGGTTAGGCAGAGCTATGAGAACACCATCCTCACCAAACCAGTCTTTGGCCTCCTGATAATCAAACAGTGAGAGAAAAAAAGCAAATGAAGCAGACATCAAACCGTACCTCACCCGGCTCCTCCAGCAACCGGTTTTCCATCCGGTGTAAATTTGTAGGTGCTACTGCTGGCCGTGTGCCAACATAGAAGCCTTCCTCTTCCAAGTACCGAGGGGCTGTGCCCTCAACCAAACGATCCTCAAGCTTAGCTACAAATTCGTGTATAATTAATCATCTGAAGAAATCATGAAAATTTCGCTAACCAGCACGAATTCGAGGAGAAAAAAGTACTTCATCCTCCTTGGTTATGCGGTCGTGGAATGGTTCATAGAGAGCGCGATTGACCTGATAATACTTCCATGAATCCTCTTCAGCATCAATGTCCAAGAGAGGCTCCTCTTCTGAAAAACAAAAAAGAGTGAACGAGGATAAACATTCAAATATAAAGTGTCATAAATACCTTCATCTTGCTTTCCTTTCTTCTTCTTCTCCTTCTTATCTTTCTTTTTCTTCTTCTTATTATCTCCATCTTCTTCTTCCTCCTCATCCTCTTCCTTAGGCTCCTTTGGATAATGAGCCATTTTTAATGTTTGCTTTCACGGTTTTAAACACGCACCTCCTCAGCTGTACCCTCCTCTGCTTCCTCCGGTTTCACTAGTTCAGGTACTTCGTCCTCTCTTTCTGGCTCCCATTGACGAGTGAAAAAGTCGTATGATTCTTGCTCGGTTGGCATTACAGACTACAGAGACAAAATAAAACCCCTCCTATGAAGGCCCAGAAGCAATCACCTCTTTAGATTTCCCTTCAGGATCTGAACTAGTACGCTTTGATCGTATAGACATTGACTTCCGCAAGGTCTCCTCGACCTCTTCATCTTTTGGCACCTGAAATTTTTTTTTTTAGTTTTGCAACTGTCAAAGAATGTTACTCACCAATGAAGGATCATCAAAGCGGGTGGGACCAGCAATGCGTCGTTTACCATCAAAGCGTCGACTGGATGCACGCGATTCATCATAAGCAGTATCTTTGCCTCGATCCTAGATGGCAACAAATCAAATCAGAGCTGCATGCAGTCATATTGACAAACCTTAGCAGCTCGCACACGCTCTTTCAATTTCTCTCGATAACTCATTTGTGATCCAGATTTCAAAGATCTCTTCAGAGTACCACTGCTGCTGTCTTCCCCTTCACACAAGTCATTAATTACAGGGATTAATAGTTTGCAAACTCACTACTGGTTCTTGGGGTCCGAGCAGTGCGAGGGGTTCTCGCAGACGTGGTAGGATCCTCCTGCAAAGTGTCTTCATCAGTATTGGCTAATGTTAGAATGTTATCTGTCTCATCAACGCCTTCTTCAGAATCCTTGTCACGAGATTTCTCATCCAAAAAACGTTGCTTGGTTTTCTGTTTTGCTGACTGCATTAGAGCGCTGATGTCTTCAGTCTCAGGAGTTTGCATGTTTGAAAGCTAAAGAAAATACTTGCACTATAAGTCTATAAAAAAAAAAAAAAAATGAAATATACCTCTTTTTGCACTCGGCGACGCTTCTTCCTCAGTGTACTGACAAGCTTTTCACTCTCTTTGCGTTCATCTTCAAACTGTGGAGTTCGTAGGAATATGAGGAATCTTCAAAAAAAAAATTATACAGACCTCAACTTTGGAATCAGGGCGTGATGTTCCTTCGACCTGCTCCTCTTCACTCTTTGCTGTGCCCTAATGAAATCGATAATGAGTAGAGCAGGTTTTAGTGATAAAAACTTTCATTTATAGCATACCCATGCATCATTATTGGATTCTCGAGGACTGGCTTCCTTTTCCTTTTTATTCTTCCGGGCTTTCAGCCTCTCGGAAAGGGTTGAACCACTGAAACATGCATTGAACCGTATTAACAAAATAATGCAATTTAGGTCTTACACTGTTAACACTATTAATATTATTCTAATAATCGTAATTTCATAAATTGCTGGTTAATATCAATTCTGCTAGCTTGTTTAAATGATAAGGCATAGATCATTCGATTTTCGGAGAAATAAATTTACGCAGTAGCCGATAGCCGATAGGCTAGTGTAATTTTATGAGGCATAATTCTCACCTGCTGGACATGGTATGGGCTCAGCAGCACAACGGAACAAGGACTAAGGAGTTGTTTACAATTCTCCAAGGGCGCTTGAACCGTATTATCGCCCAATCTGACGGCCGTCTCAGCTGAGTGAATACACCTTTTAGCAGCTGATACCTGCACAATAAATGTGCATATTTAGTGAATATACCAATAAGCTGGTGCAGCTCGACGATTTCATTAAATTCAATAAATAATTGTTTACACTGGAAACAAGTTGGAGCTTGGAATTTAATCCCAAAATGCAACGGATTATCGTCGAGATTTAGTTTGTTCGTTTTCACAAATGATAACGGACAATTTCTAGATTTTCGGTGCGTTATGGCAGAAATCAAGAATTTATGGAAATGCGTTGTGAAAACACGTTTACTCATTGTGTAACACTCAGTAATCATAACTGTGTACTGGTAGTACGATCGTACATTAATTCATACCATACTGCAATCGCTATAATTATTAACAAGGTATATATATTACATGCTCAGTGCAGTGAGCAATGGATAGTGTTGTATTCATGTACCCAGTGAAAAATTTAATTCAATCATTTCAATGTATACTCGAAACCTTGATCATTCAGATATACTACACACATCCAACCTCATCAAAGAAAAGTGAACCAAGAAATACTCTACAGTATCATTCCACTTTATTATGTAATCATCGAATAATCCACCAGCCATCAATTCCACAAGAAAACACAACACGTGGCAAATTTAAGTGATTCATTATAACAGGCTAATAAATCATTTTTCCCCAATTCAAGGTTGATGATAAGATTATAAGAAATACAATACACAATAAATGCAATGCACAATAAGATGAGGGACAGATACACAAACCAAAGAATAAAAAGAGTCTAAGCAGATAAAATCATCTCCATCACTTAAGCTTCCTGTGTGCTCTCAATGGCCATCTCCATGATGCGAAGGGCGTCCTCCTGAGTAATCTGCCCGTCCTCTGTTTCAACAACGGCTGTGACGACTTCCGGTGCCACCACGATGGCCTGCTTGGCGTCAGCGGCTGGGGCTTCCTCCTGCTGCTCGTCAAGTCCCCCTTCCATTCCCTCCTCTTCTTCCATTCCCTCCTCTTCCACAGATCCTCTATTCTTCTCCATTTTGGGGGTGCGAGGGGGACGGGTGGGGGTTGCTTCCCCCATGCAGATATCCAAGTGCTGCTGCAGACTCTTGATGCGATGGAACCCCATGTTGCAGCGTGAGCAGTTGAAGGCAAACTGCTTGAGATGCACGCCCTTGATGTGCTGTGTGAGGTTGCCCTTCACCAGGAAGGTCTTGCCGCAGTGAGGGCACTCGTTTTGCGGGGTCTCATAGCTCTCGTGCATGATTCGGATGTGCTTGTTCATGTTGTCACGCATGTGGAATCCCTTGTTGCAGTAGGAACAGAAGAAACGGAATTCTCCGTGGATTAGACGGTGGCGTCGTAGCTTGCCTTTAGTGTTGTAGAACTTGTGGCAGACGTCACACTCGTACATCTCGGCAGCATCGTGAGTCTGCTTGTGGTGATTGGTCAGCTGAGACTCAGTAGGGAAGGACTTGCTGCAGAGGGAGCAGTTGAGTTCATCATCATCTTCTGCGTTGTCTCCGTGTGCCTTCTTCATATGGCGCTGGTATGCTCCGCTCGTCTTGAATTTCTTATCGCACTCGGGGCATCCGTATTCAGCAATGGTGACGCAGTCCTGGTGAGCCTCCTTCATGTGGTCGTACAGAGTGGAGTTCTCATCAAAGACTTCCTGGCAGAAGGAGCAGGGGAACTGCACCAAGGGTCGTAGTTCATCCAGGTAGGGCATTAGTTCAGGCTCATCGCTGTGCATCTTGCGAGCATGGCGGTACAGGTAAGCGTGATCCACCACTTTGGCATCGCAGAACTTGCATTCAATATCTCCTTCACGAAGCGAGCGTTTCTTCATGGGGGTGCCAGGGAAGGCAGTCGTCCGGCGTCTCTTGTTCGAGGGCTGGATGATGTTCTTCTGCACGCCAATGCCGTCGTCCGGCATATCCAGATCATAGGGGTCTCTGAACATCTCGTGCTCTCGGCCAGTCGCCTCCTTGGCGTGCATTTCAGACCATCGCTTCTTCAGAGGCTGCTGTCTCCTGCCACGCTTGCCTCTGCTTCCTTCCTCCGTCTGCTTCACAATGATGATGGTGGAGCCACCGTGGTTCTCTATCTCAATCTGCGGCTCATCATCATCATCCTCATCCTCTTCATCATCTTCCTCCTCCTCTTCTTCTTCCTCTTGCACATTCCTGGATTTCTTTGGTTCAGGCATGTAGATGGGCCTCTGACGCTTGCCCCGCCCCTTCTTCTCGTAAGTGACGATCGGGGTGTCTTTATTCTGAGAGCCTTCCTCTTCCATTGAATCAGTGGAATCAGGGGGAGCACCACCAGATTTCCTCAGCTCTTCAGCCTCAGAATCCTCTTCATTCTTGATGTTCCTCTTTCCTCTTCCCTTCTTTTTCGGAGACTCGTCCAGACTGTGGATGAGCTTCCTGGCAGCTTCTGAGGCGGGAGATGGTTTTCCCTGTTGACGCAGCTTTGCAATCTTGGAGGTGCTGCCACTAGCTCCACCCATCTTCTCAAAAATGTTTCCTGAAGGAGAGCCGCTGCTGGCAGAGCGGTTGCCTCTGCGGGGAGTGCGACTAGGGCTGTCTTCTTTCTTTCCAGAACGAGTTGACCTCCTGCCACGAGGCTCTTCTTCTTCCTCTTCTTCATCATCCTCCTCCTCTTCTTCCTCTTCTGTATCTGGTCCAGCACCCTCTTGTGTGCTTTTCTCATCCTGGTTCAGAGCCATCACTGTAGAAGAAGAAAAAAATCCGATAAGAAAAATCGGTGTTCAATTTGCATAATTTTGTAGGTTTTTTTTTTTTTTTTTTCCCCGAGAGAAAATTTATGCCACCATAACGGAACTGCATTCTCAAAACGCGGGAAGTGTAGAACCCCCCCCCCCCCCTCTTGAGGCCATGGCCTGTAACATATGAACTGCCAAGTCACCTGTTAGCACTCGTCACGTTGCAATACACATCTGACCCACATATAACTCCTAAGTAAAAATCCCTCATTTCAAGCCGAATACGTTCGCAAATGCAAGTAGAAGAATCAAAGTGGCGAATACATAATGATTTCATGGAGGATTCAAGTTCACATGGCTGAACCGGAATTAGTCAATACGTTCGCCTGCGCACAACGAACATTATGAAAATGCCGGCGCCGCCAAATCATTATGAGCGAATCGGAGAGCAGCTCCACCAGAAATCGCGTTATTTCGAAGTACACGCCTGGGCCATGATATAATACATGAATATATAACTAATCATTAGAAAGTCATACCGGTGACGGTGATCTTGACGGAGTCATCGGCCTGTTTCTTCACCGTGATTTGGCTGCTCGTGTTCTCCTCGCCATTCAGGGCCAAGAAACAGCTTTGTCCCTCTTTCTCCAGATGATAGCAAGTGTTTACCACGTTCCATGGCAAAACCAACTCGATGTTGGACAGGATTTCGCCGCCGTCAGCTTTGCACATGATGATTATTGATGATACTCTATGAAAACAAGACTTATGATTCGGATGACTTGAATCCTAGGCAAAATTCATAACGCTCGACAAGTTCAGCACGAAACAGCCATTATGAAGGAAGCGGAAGACCCGGATGGAGAGTGCGCGCTCAGAGGGAGCATTTATTGCTTGAAAGAATAATCAATTTATTTTTAACTAGAACTTTTTTTTAATCGTAGAATAAAAATATATGTTTATTTTTAAGGTGATCATAGTTTTCAAATGTATCCAAACTGATGATATTAATTGAAAATTAACTCCGAAGATTTATCTTGAAAATAAAAATGAGAAACTTGGCGGCGCGTTACATTCCGTGTAAGCTATCGGCACAATTCAGTTGATCACGTGGCTTCGTGACGTCATTATTCGATTTTCTCCCTTGTCACTAGGGAAGCTTTCACGCGCATTTATATGGAATTGTAGTTTGGAAATGATATTTTGCCTTTTCATGAAAGTTTAGATATTTAACCATGGGTCATGGATCGAGTAGATCCCCAGCTGTTGGTGCACCAGCGAATCCTCGCGTTGGATACGCGCACGATAATTCGAAACTTCAAAATAGAGTGAGTTAATTAATCACTAAATCAGTTATAAACTTATAATAATAATTAGATTCAGATCAAAAACCGATCAATCAGCATCAATCATCGATGTTCAATAAATTCATAATCTGATAATCATTATGTTAATCAGAGAAAGCAGAATAACAAGAAGAATGAACACACACACAAATGAAAAAAAAAACAAAAAAACAAAAACAAATTCAGCAGTCTATACATGCAATGATGCATGCATTGTTCAGCACACTGAATAGATTATAGAAGAAGAAAAATATTTGCGTCATGCACATACTCCATAGCATACGTACAAATTTGATCACAATTATTCACAATTATTGAATTAAATTCTCCGTCATATTTTTTTTTTTTTTTTTTTTTTCTAAGGAAAATGTTGAAACTATAATAATCATAATTGATAATTATTAATTTACAACACATAAGAATATGGTACACGTGCTATATCTAGGTCTAGGCTATTTAATTCCCATTGATTTTAATTATTATTTTGTTTGATATTAGTCCTATACTATATGGCAGATCCCTCACCCCTGGATCAGCTCTACCGTGTCAGGCCCAAAATGAGTCCACACTAATTAAAATTTTAGATGCCCAGGTTACCTTACAATTTTCATGCAAAAAACGATCTGCTAAAAATAACAGCATCCATGCAGTAGCCACAGCAACCGATCCGGGTTTTAGATTTACTACTGAACTCTTTTCATAGGACTACTTTTACTATGAAAATGATGGCAGCTGCGAACGTCGTGAAATGTACGTAACATCCGCCAGCAGCGCTTCGCTCAGATTGAAATTTCGTGGAATCAGGGCTGTGTCGTATAAAGAGTTGAAAACATATTATTTAAAGAAGAGTCAACAACTATTGATGTGAGATAAGATTAGAATGAATGATTTTTATGTATTCATGTGAAAATTAGTTGGTTATTATAATATTATTGTTGGTGAAAGGCGATTTATGATAAGGATAGGCAACTTTATATGACAAACCATATGCCGCATATTTATGCAGTATTAGACTGTTTTAGACAGGTCTTGTTTGATATATGCATTCATTTGTATGTTTCAGCCTGTGCTTATTGATGCTCCAATACTCGTGAAGCTGCAAAGTGGATCTGTGAGGTATCGTTACTTGGAAAATGATGACCTGCAAACCAAGAATAGGATCAGGGTTGAGAGACCTCACGAAGGGCCAGAGAGAAAGAACAAAAGTGGATACTTTTTCCATGCTAATCTCAATGATTTTAGTGAAGGTGCTTATAATAATTATAAAAATAAATATGAATTCTAGTCCATGCACTTCCATGCACTCATTTTCTCAGATGCTTCGTACGATAAAGAAGAGATATGGAAATTCTCCTACGTTTACAAAGGAGCTGATAAATCTCACCAAAAGACTCTGTATTACGTATTCGGAAAAGGTTTAAAGCCGCAATCTCAGAAGGAAGATTTGCAGACTCGACCACAAGGAAAAGGTTACAAATGGCCAAGTGTGTACAAGCAACATGGACATCTTTACTTTGACATTACCGTACTCCCTCAAGGTATTTCTTCATATAAGATAACTCTGTATATTAATTCAATTGTTGAAAAATATCCTCATTTTCATTTCAGAGGGAGAAATTGAAGAAGAATCGGAAACTGAAGATGCTGATCTTGATGCTATGCCGGACTCTCCGCCTCTTCCACTGGAGTAAGTGAAGTCATCTCCTTATTTCTTATTGATGGTCATTTGCATAAGTAGTTGATTTTTTAATTTAGTTTTCACTCCAGAGGGTTATATTGCCTTTTAAAATTAGACCTGGTCAATCACTTTCTGTTTTTAAATCTAAATTGAAAACTTTAAAATTAACTGAGCCTATTCTTAAAACATTCAATTTACTATATTTTATTTATTCTTCCATTTTTTTCATTTACTACAGTCAGACCCCGTTTATCCGCCGTCATGTAATTCGCCCTTTTCGTTAATCCACCTCCGACCACGATTCTAGGGAACGAATCTACACTTTACCATTGTTAATAACACATGTAATCCGCCCCCCAAATAGCGTGTCGAAAACAAACATCAGCCACGACACACTAATTGTCGGCGATTTCATTGAAGTCGGGTCAGTTTAACAACAACTGGCGCCTCCCCGTTTGTTTAACGGCGATTTGCGTTGTTTAATTAACCTGTTAAGCGTTAAAATCGCAGGCGAAAATTCTGTTAAGTTTTTAATTTAATTTTGTCGCTGGGTTAAGCGATGTTCAGGAGCGGAACGAACGAAGTTGTGAGTAGAGATCAATCGAGTGGAGAAGCGAGATCTGAGCTCGCGAAGGAAGTCTTGGCGAGGCAGCACGTGCGCGCATTAATGCTATATATTATGAGAGATTCGAGGAGTCAGAGGCAGCGAAGCAAGAAAATAAATATGAACTTCACAGATTGGGCTTGATGAAACGGCTTATCACAAGCAGATTGAATAATGCCGCTAAGCAGACAACCATCACAGATTTTGTCAAACAATAAAAAATTTTAATTGGCCTCATGTGATCGTTTATGAGGTCTTTTTTACCTTCTGCTTCATTCCTAATGGTATATGCTACTATGCTAATGCATTACATGGGTTTTGTGGGTTTTAAAATGACACACAATTTTGATCAATTTGTGGTCTGAAATGTACATTAATCCGCCCTTTTCGTTAATCCGTCAGTTTTCTTGGGCGGATTAACGGGGTCTGACTGTACATGTTTTGACAAATGTGTTTTAGAGTTTAGTGGATTTTACGCTATACAAAAGTCAGATTTATTCATTATATTTTATAAGATATTTCTCTCTTAAAGGATAATCCCATTTCTGAATACCTATTTCAGAATGAGTGTTCAGGATACAGAAACTCTAATTGCTTTGAAGAGAAGACTTGCAATTCGGTTCATCAAACCTCAGGGGATCATTCATTTGTATCAGAATGGCAAGGAGCTCAGCCAGTGAGTACAGATGCCGATTATGCTACACGCTTCTAACTAATTTTTGAATAGGCAAAATCTGCTGATGTCTTCACTGAGATCGGAGTCTGACGAAATTTGGAAAGTGTTTCGTATTCATCTGCAGCCCAAATAGAACATTCTGTAATTCGTTATGCTCTGTCTTTGCCGCTTCACCGTGTACAGTAGAACCTGTGGTATACGGACAGCTGAAAATTCAAGGGAAATTGTCCGCATACCAGAGTTGTCTGCCTAAACTCCTGACACCAGATTATCCCTATGGTAACCCCCAGGGGCCAATTCTACTATGCAGAGCTCTATGTCTTATGTAACGCTAATAGCAAGAGTCAACAGAGGAGGTTTGCAAAGCGGTTAGGTGGTGTGGATATGATGATTTTCTTAACAGGCATGGTGACTTATCAGGGATTATCAGGGAAGAATGAATGATGATTGCCGTCGTCGGTGGCTTTTTATGTGCATTTTGGCGGCTAATTGCATTTTGAGCTAATTAATATTCATTGGTTGAGCTTAAACACAACTCATCTCTTTGAAGCATGTGTCGCCTACGAGCGTGAGACGACGCTTCACCTCCGGCTTGCCCGCTACCAAGTCGGGGTTGCTCCCTGCTCCCTGGGGAGCTTGCTTAGATGACTTAAGCTCCCCCCCTGGTTACCATGTGGTTAATGTGGAATGATTCATTGGCCAAGACAGCCAGTTATCTTAGCTCACACGGAGAATGCCACGCCCATTTTAAACAATCGAAATCAACTTGAAGAAAGCCCCAGGAATGTTGTGACATCCAGTTAAATATGATGTGAAAAGAATTACATAATCAAAGGAAAGAACAAAGCTGAATGCATCGATACGGCGCCATGCAGACGCGTCATTAAAGCGTTCAGTTAATCACTTGAACTTCCCGTGACTGACAACCACGCGCTGCTGGGCTCCCGTGCTGCCGCTGCCTCGTGGGTTGCCGAGGGCGACAGACAGTGATGCAGGCATGGTTGGTTTTGCTGTACACACGCGATTTTACCACGGTGCAACTAACTATGTTATGTATTGCATGTATAAACAGTCACAAATCACAACAACCTTAAATTGACGCAATAATCTACTAATATTAATACACCATGTACTGCGAAGCACATGGTCGCGGACTCATCGTTGTGTGCACGTTCTTCAATCATTTTTCTCTCTTAGAAACGCTATTCCATGTTGTATTTATAGTAAGTAATGCATGGTAAATCAACGCTGATGTACACATATGGTATTAAATTAATTTAAGAAGCTTGTAGCATCGTCATGCAATGTTAAGCAATGCTAATTAGACCATTTATTCTTTTGAGGAAGACATACATTTGGTGTGAACATCAAAAATACTGTCCGCATATCGTCATGGAGGGCTGTCCTCTGTATACAATGAGGTCCTTATCTTTTAACATTACGAGACGTATTGCCAAAGAATTTTGTGTGCATACCACAAATGTCCGTATATCACAGGTTCTACTGTAATTGGTACATTTACCATTGAGTGATACTTGTCTATGCATGTAACATCTACCTTCGTTTTGCTAGATATCATATTATTTTAAAAATTTATGTCATGTTGATTTTTTTTTTTTCTAATGCAGTCGCAGAAATTATGTATATTTGATTTCCTTTAACTTTACACTTTACACAAATATTTCAGTTAAATAGCACAATAAATTGAGTCATGCTATTCACGTATTTGATTATTTGTGCTACCCGTCCACTGAATTTTATTCCCTCACAACCCCTGTGCCTTGATGTATCTGATTAAGTGCCTGGTGCACTAAAAATATTCCATCTCTGGATAAAAAAACCGATTACTCTCCAGGTAATTTTTCAAACATTTGTATGACGAAAAGTTGCGAAACTCCTTAAAAAAAAAAAAAAACACAACATATTCAACCCATTTTATTATTAACCTTGTACACCCAACTGATAAGATAAAAAGAGCAAAGGAATGGATGCATTGAAAAGAAAAAGGAGAAATAAAAAGATTAAAAGTGAGGAAATGAACATGCAAAGGAGGAACCAAGCAAGGGTCATAATGGTACAATAATCCCGTATCTCCACAAATTGGATGAACTTGTGAGTGTTCTCCGGAAATCCACAAGAAACACAAATCCTTATTAAGTAAAGCAAATAAACCTGGCGATGGAACACCATTTGGAATGAACCCCAACTTAAATACGGCTTTCATACAGGAAAGGCTGAATTTTTATGGATTAGTCGCTTATCACAGTTACACAAATGGAGAAAAAAATCTGTTCAAATAGCCTCCATGGGAATCTTCATGGGCAGAGGACCTGCCTCAAACTGAGGATGCACAGTGGAAAGAATTGGTTTGTCGTCGAGATCTTTCAGGTATTCCAAATCGCCATAGATACTCAGCTTCTGTGGAGGAAAGACAATGAAAGCCTTTTACCAGAGAAATCAGGAGAAATATAAACATAGCCAAGAATATTTTAAATGCATGGGTGTAAAATTAGAAATCAAAATGAAGCGCAGACCTGTGGCTTGACCCGATGGTCTGGCGCCGTGACAACCACTGTGAGGCAGAGCCAGACCATGACCAGCGCTGACATGAGAATAAGCACCGAGATGCACATCCGAGAGACGCCTGTCTTCCGAGAGATACAGCTGAGCCAATCAGTTTGTTCCTCCTGTGAGCCGTCTAATCCTCTCTCCAATTGAGAATGCTTCAAGTTAGCTGAGTTCTCAAGGGCAGCAAGGTTGGTTTCATAATTCTTCTGCTCTTCCATGCCATCAATAAAAATGTGCGGTTCAGATTTGATGACAACAAGACTTCCGGAGTCTGACTCCGCGTAGAATGACCAGCTGACTGCAACATGGTTTTGTAGTTTGTCAACCATATTTGAGTAAATGCTGTGCACATAGAGCAAAGGAGCATAGGCAGACAGCTGGTTCATTTGCTGAGAGTAATATTGGTCCATCTGGAAAGAAGCAAAGCAGAATAATCACACAAACATGAATATGAAAAACGAACCTGGATCTTTCGCTTCATAGCAGTATCGTGTTGATAAGTGCAACCCTGGGAACACGGGTTGTTTTGCTCTGACGGTGGGATACCATAAGCATCAGTGCAAGCTGGGAGAGCAAAGACAAATCGTATATTTAGCCTATGAGAAAATAATCCCGAGAAGAACGCACCAGAGGAGCACGCAATTCCAGTTTCATTCAGTTCTTCAAAATGGCCGGCTAAATCAATGATGGAATACAACCGACATCCCCACTGGCATTTGGACAGATCTTGAGGCTGCAGCAGAGAAAAAATAATGCATACAACAAACACACAGCATCAATCAATCAATTTCATGAGGGGTCTGGGAAACCAAAAAAGTTAAGATGAATTTAATGAAAACTTCCTTAACTACTGGTATTTCATTAGCAATGGTCACAATATGACAATTTTTTCACAATAGGGACTCTTAATATTGATATCTCATTTTGTATACTAATAGGAAGAAGCTCATCTTCATATCTATCCTGGCGGTATTATCATTTCAATGCAATACATGTCATAATTATATAATTATCTTATTCATTTCCTTCATTTCTTTTATTATGCCTAATTTGTGGAAATATTATGTTCACAGGTAATTTGAAAATTAATTAATGATAGATTTTAAATAGTAATACATGTACTGTAATACATTACCAGGTTATATAACAATTGAGTAAAAAAACAGACTTGTAGAAAGTCCCTGTTATATAGAGAACCAGTTCAAACCAGGTGCATTTCTTTTTGTTGGACACCAGCATCAGTTATTAAAAATTCCTTTGATAGCTTCAGTGTTGCACAGTTCTGTGTTTATTGGCAACAATTTTCTTGTTAAAACTATACAATCACTTCTGTGTAATGAGGCATTTTGCCAATAAATAACTCAATACAAAAAAAAAACTGAATAGATCCTTATTTTAATGAAATGAGTATTCCTCATTAGGTATGTCAAGTAAAAAAATGATTAAATCCACAATATCTGTGCAAGAGATGCTCAGTTACGGAGCAGCGCCCCCAATTACTGTGGCTGCATATCTATCTAGCTTTATCATATTTCTCACTCATTGATGCCAAGATTACATTACTAATTTATAACTAGACTAGTACAATGGGCGTGTACATAAATTAATCAATTTCTGGTTCGAAAAAGGTCGGATGAGCGTTTAATTAGGAGGGTACTTATAACTAAGACATTAAGGTGGTAAAATATGGCAGCCTTAACTGTCTAGTGAACACCAATGAAACATAACCTCAAGACAAGATGACATATTTTTGCTACATACAACTTAACCATAGCCAAGGAAGGGGATATGTTCCTACCTAGAATGAATTGGGCGTGGTGTGTTTACACAGATAGATCCATATGGATTCTTGCTGTAATATGTCAGGCTGTCAGCTAAACCCAATAAATTATTACTCATTGAAAATTATTGTTGAGTAAAATAATTAAAATAAACTGAGCAGTGAGCTGCCATCAGTGCTGAGCCCGACGCCAAGTGCTTGCCATTCATTATAAAGTATAATAAACCAAGCTAACACACTAGTGACTACAGCGAGACGGAGACCCAAGGGTCCCCGATTTGTCTGTGATAATAAACCTGATTACATTTAGTAAATTTTAGTTTACTAAATTACTGATTTAGTCAATTAGTGAATTACTGAATTAGTGATTTACAGTTTACACTACACCAATAATTACCGTGTCATAAGTGTGCAGCGGAAAAGTGTCATCGCAAAAATTTTCGCAGGGTGAGACGCCATCAATGAAATCACCAAGTCCGATCATCCCCAAACATTCGCCATGGTGCAAAACATATAACAGCAACAGCGAAACGATAGACACGAACGTCGCCATTTTCCCTATTGATAATATTGGTGTCACGTGATAGTAGACGGCCTACAAAGGGAGCATTATTTTTTTATAATTGGACCGCGAATCAAAATCTGTACGTATACTTGTTAGCACTTTTCAAAAATTACAAGAATCACGCCCATCTCGTTCCATTACTCTTATTGCAGCGCTGTAGCCAGGCTGAAGCGGCTTTTTCGGGGTTTTTTTTAATGAAAATAATAAAATTATTAAAGGGAGGGAGAACTGGTTGAAAATGGACTTTGAGTCGTTATTTGATGCACCAAAGATGATTCTTATGCCTGGCCCACACAAGGAATATCATCGCTAACGATTTCGCGGGAGATATAATGCTAATTAGGCGTGACGTCAGTCGCTGTGATGAAACACCTAGTTCCCCATCTTTTACAATGGGCCTCGTCATATCACCGTGTCCTGCGACTAAACCCCTTGATATTATTTTTATTTTCTTTTCGGAAATAGATAGAATAATCATTTTGCCACCAGTCAGGCGCAAACAAAAAATATTTTTCGCTATTTTTCTTATTTTAACAAGCGATTTTCTAGGACACCTACCACGTTTCTCATCC
>KB307954.1:142670-170150 GCA_000328365.1 Capitella teleta
TCGCAATGGAAGCCATTCTCCCATAGGCGCAATGCTAACCCTGATATTCGGAATGCATTATTTCCTTACGCTTGCATCAAGGCAGGGTGTTCTTGGCACGGAATGCTATCAATTGGTGCTATGAGTCAATAGAACATCACTTAAAATTTAGTTCCCCATCCCTTTAACAAATAATAATACAATGTGCGTAAGGAAATGTACAAACAGTAAATGGCTCTCACTGGCGAGTGAAGTTCAAGAAGCCTCTGACACAGGAAACATAAAGAACGTAAAAATAAAATTCATTAGGAATTTTTTGAAGAAAAGAAACCCATCCTTTTGGTTTAAGGATCCACTTTCGCTCTTTAAATTGTGTGTATGGCCAAGGAAGGTTAGTTGGCCATGCAGGCTGGGCTTCTTACTGAACCTTCTCGCCTTGACACTGCGCTTTCAGTCAATGATATTGCTACCGGTTTTTTTGTTTTCGTCATGTCTACTCCCAAAAATCGAAAGGGACACTGAGTTCTAGGTTTGAAATAGTACTGTGCTTGAACAGAGAAGTACTTCTTCATTTAATGCTTCTGGCAGCCACATTGCCATTTCTGCTGCAAAATTGTATCAGTGATGAAAGAATATGCAACCTACAGCGCCATTTTACCAAGGACCACACATGAACAGCAGCCATCAATCGGATGAAAAGGAACTTCTGCAAGATGGCCCCCTTCACTCTTGATTCATTAAGCAAGCAACATCCAGGCTGTGATCTCGATTGCTCACCAATGATCATTTGAATGGCATTTACTTTTGTCCTTGACAACTATTGAGCCTGATATTGATTCCTCGCATTGTGTTGATACATTTAATTTTCGTTGCCTAAGACTAATTACAGTGTCAAACCTGTTTCACACTGGGTTTCTTATCAATTTATATTATAGAATAAACGACAGACAAACTCCATTAATTGCATGTAGTTTCGATGTGCATTCAATACATGATTAGTCAGTATGTCATCTTCCATCTTCTACCTTGTCATCCCTCACTTTGGAGGGATATCAAAATTAACCAGTCCATTTACACAGGGAATATGTGATGCTTGGGATAACCAGTCAGTTTAAGATTGAGCATGTTTTGTGGGATTCTGAAATAGACGTGCATGGTAAGTTCCAAACTAGATACTTTCGTAAGTGGATGCACAATTCGAATGTTATGAGTTATAAATCCTTTGTTATAACAATTATGTGTCAATATCCTTTATTCGTCGGTTTTGGTGACCACATAGAAATTCAGTTATAATGGTCTAATTTTATTTAACAAGGTCACCTGTACTTTAGGATTCAGGGTATGACATTATGACAAGAAAGACTCAATAACTAAATAAAAAAAGACCAAGAATACAGAACAAAATAATATTTGAGTGTGTGCAGTATGTGTGTGGTTATTATTATACAAGAAAAAGATGGTTAAAATTTCAACAACGTCTCAAAATCAAAAACAAAAACAACCAAAAACAAAAACAAAACAAAAACATTACAAAAAGGTATGATTAGGGAAATACACTTAGCATGAAAAGGAGCATGGTGAAGTACAATTTTCTTTAATATTCAGTTTATGGACATATCAGGCCAAATTTTGAATGCCTTTATGAATTCCTAAGTATATTAGACAGTGTAATTTGCTTACTTATGCTACTAACAAAACATCCACACATTTCTCCTTCAGAGTAATATTGAATACATGCAATTAAATCAAATTGAACATCATTAAATAATACTAAAAATATGATAAGGGGTACGTATCTTGCGAGCTCGCCAAGAAATCCTTCTGCGATTATGCTTTGTTATGATAAAACAAAGGTTTGCGCAACTAGACCCCAAAGCCAGCCAGCCGACTGAGTTGTGGCTGGATGAGGCCTTTTTCGGTTGGCTAGTCGGTTGGCCGACCTTTTTGTGGCTGACTAAGTGTGATTGTTTTCCAGCTGACTCACATCGGCTGAAGTGCTAATACATGCACATATACATGCATTGCATATATATGCATAATAAATGTGAGTTTTACAGAAGTCCCCCCCCCCCCCGCCCCACCCATTTTTCCTCTCATTTTCCACAGATTTAATTTGATCATGTGTCAATTAAAACTGATAAAATGGCTACTGCATATTATGCAGCCATTTATTGCACATACATTGCACAAGAGGAAAAAACATAAGAATAAAAAACCCAGATGCTTAGATGAGAAGTGAACAAATCAAAACAAAACACATTTCACTATTGATTGCCAATTTTTACCAACATTAAACTAAATGAAGATAGATAATTCAACCTGTGAAGGAGAAATTGAGAAATGTTTATCATTAAGAATTTTATATAGAGAAGACAGGCCTATATTTCTTCCTCATCTTGGTCCTTGTGGCAACAAGGCAATTGCTAGTTTCATCTTGATATCAGTAAAAAAAGTATATTTTTTTTAAAGAACTTTCGTTCTAAATCATAATTTTTAACTTCCAGAAGCAGATTTTAAACTCGAGCAATAGTCTTATTTGTTCAATTTTATCATGTACTGTTTTTAATTCATCTTTGTGGTATCATTAGAAGTCGGTTTTATTTGTGAATTGATGTGATGCATTGCTTATTTATTTATTTATTGTTTATTTTGTATTTATCTTATTTATTTCATTTATCATATGCATGTATATGGATTTCAGTCTGCAATAAACTATTAATTATTATAATTACCATAACTAAAATAAGGAGCTTGAAAGACTAAAATGTATTGGATAACATATATAGCTGGGGTATAAATGTAGTTATTGCCATACACGAAAAATTAGTGCACGAACATTAAAAAAATCAATCTCCTTGGCACTCCTGGGAGATCAAATTTTCACTCTCCTGGGGTTTTCTATGTCAAGGCCTGAATTGTTACTGAAGAGCAGTGAAATAGATGACAAAGGAGAGAGAGAGAAAGAGAGAGAGAGAGCTATTTACAATGAGATTGAGTCTATGATTACATGAGCTGATCACTACAATTTCAAGCCCTGCAAATGCTACATAAGTCAATAATATGGAGTTTACCAAAAAACCAAATGAAGCAAGTTCAATAGTTATGCATTTATTCAATTCAATTTCAAGTAGGCTATTAAAATATAAGATGTTGATAAAAAGAAATGTGACAGTTTAGGAAGTTTTCACAAGAAAAGTATCAACAAATTTAAAGGGAAAATAAAAGCTCTAGTAGAAAGGGTTTTTCTAAAGAGGAAGACAACACAAGAAAACAGGAACACAAAATGAATGCTCTACCACACAGCCTGTAATAACCCCAATCAAGAATCAAGAGGCGCCAGTAGCTTGGTTGGCCACAAATCTTCGGTAAATGATGCTGATGTATATGGCCAATAATAGAAGTATGAAGAAATCATCCAAGAGACCAAGAATTCCAAAGACAGCTTCTGGGATGATATCAAAAGGAGAGATGAGATACAAGAGTGCTACTAAGAAGCACACAAGGATACGAATCCTGAACATGAGAAGAAGGCCACCAACAGAGAAAAAATGCCGGAAACAATGCCGTAAAATGGTTGGCAAATCTCGAATGTAATCCATCCACTACAAGGAAAAATAAAAAGGGAAAATTTCAATCAAAATTTTGGAGATTGGCATGAATTGATGTACTCACAGGAATAGGTTGACCAGAGAATCTGCGATTGTAATGATTGACTTCTTGAATAACTTGGTCTTTTTGTGGTGACTGAAGTCTATTCTCATCAGAGGTGAAGTTTTTCAACATAAGTGTGACCTTTTAAAGGAATGTCAGCTCAAAGCTCTGAGAGAGGTGGAATAGGTGCCACAAACCTGTTGTCTACAAACAGGGCATCGAATCGTTCCAAGCCATCTTCCATGCCTCCAATAAGTCACCATACATTCCCCTGTAGAAGGGAACACATTGTAAAAAGATTAGAAAAATTGAGCTTCTGTTTTGGTGGCACAATGGCTCACCATATGTATTTTGATAATTTGGGGACAAAGACTCAGAAGAATAGACCATAATTCATAATGCCACACTTAGTTTCAAAGATGTGAAAGATGAATCACAACATACCACAAAAGAGATGACCACAGTTGGTTTCAATGGCAAATTCTGCACCAGCAAGGCATATTGGACAGGTCCGCTCCTGATTGAAAGATTGGCTGGGGGTTGAGGGGGCTGATGGTGGTGGTCTTTCTGTAGCATGTCTCCGTTCTCTCACATCATGGACTGTTTGTTCACTCTCAGGGTGTATTCTTTGTTCAGCATTTTGACTGAAACTGTTAAAAATGTTTGTTACTTTTAATATTATATATTGTACTCAAAGCTAGCTATCCTAGGATACCTCATCTTGGGTTACACAGGGGTGCCCAAGGTCTTGCCCGTGGGCCAGGTCTGGCCCATGATCGAGGCCTGGCCTCGGACTGGCCTAAAAACCACCCTGAGTAAATGTATTCAGGGTGGTGTTTAAGAAATTTATCCATTAAGCTCCATACAATTATAGATGTGTGACAATAAAAGTTTAAACAATGAACTCAATTTGATCAAATTATATCATGTCAAATGTGAAATGACAAATTTAAATCAAATTTGTCAGCTTGATCAGTTGTGTTAACTCAGTAGAATGACCCACTAGAGCATAGATTAGATTAAACTATAGTTCAAATTTTATTTAATTCACTGGGTGACTACATGAGGGATGGTAATCAGTATTATCCTTATATCTGCTTATGTCTAGTAAACTCATGGCCGGTTAAATTACTAGTAGTACTAGTAGTAGACAGGTAATACTAGTACTAACCAGCTACTAAACTAGGTTAGTTACTTAGTAAGTAGATATGGACCAAGCTATAACTAAGAAGTGAAAGTATGCCAAATTGATAAATACCGATGAGACAGAGTTCCGATGAAAGGTATCATAGCTATAAGAAAACCACCAACTCCGTAAAGAACTTCATCGCCAATGCCTTCGATGACGGTGCCTCTCTGGGGCTGTGACATTACTCAGCATCTGAAAACTGTCACTGATGTAAACATCAAACGAACTTGAAAGCGGAAGTCTACGACGACGTAACTTTGCGCATGCGCAAGCGGAAAACTGTTCCTGTTCCACTCGACTGATTTGTAGAAAAATATTTTATCGAAATCTTAGGAAAACGTTCGATATTCTCAACTTCTACGGATTGCGGGTCTGTTGATCGATCGAATGATGGATCGAGAACACTTGTGCGAAAGCCTCGTGTTATGGGTGAGCCAGCAATTCCCGAATATGCTCCCTCTGAGTCTTGAGTGAATCGTAAATTACGATTGATTGACTGTAAGGGAGGGAGAACTGGTTAAAAATGAACTTTGAGTCGTTATTTGATGCACCAAAAAGGATTTCTATGCCTGGCCCACACAAGGAATATCATCGCTAACGATTTCGCGGGAGATATATTGCAAATTAGGCGTGACGTCATGAGCTGTGATGAAACACCGAGTCCCCCATCTTTTACAATGGGCCTCGTCATATCAGCGTGTCCTGCGACTAAACATCTGGATATTTTTTTATTTTATTTTCGGAAATAGATAGAATAATCATTTTGCCACCAGTCAGGCGCAAAACAAAAATATTTTTCGCTATTTTTCTTATTTTAACAAGCGAGTTTCTAGGACACCTACCATGTTTCTAATCCTAAAACAGTAAAAAGGTCAGCCAGAGTGCACCATGCATGCGCTTTCGCTTCGTAAACAACAAAGATGTCCTTTTATGGCGAAGATTATCTGCTCTGATTGGCTGAAATCGATAGCTTCACCAGGGGAACGGGACCAATCACGGCAAGCCATCAGCTGACGTTTGCCTCCTATACTTCGCAATGGAGGCCATTCTCCCATAGGCGCAATGCTAACCCCGATATTCGGAATGCATTATTTCCTTACGCTTGCATCCAGGCATGGTGTTCTTGGCACGGAATGCTATCAATTGGTGCTATGAGTCAATAGAACATCACTTAAAATTTAGTTCCCCATCCCTTTAAGTGAATACAGAATAGGATTTATTTTAATAGTTTCTGGTTGAGCTTCGCCCCCCACCCTGCCAGTGGTGGCAATAGACGTATACTAACTACACATATCTAATGGAAATACTAGTAATGGAGATAGGTCTGCTTCGTTTGATCGCTACAAAGTATAATTGGACCTATTCACCATAGTGATACAGCTATTGAACCCCTATTCAACTACTGAACTAGTACAATAACTTAGTGAGTAATATCAATTGTACAATTTGCCATTTGGAGTATAACCTAGTGGTCAAATGTCATCCTGCGGCCAAATGACATTGATGTAACATTATACAGTACTTTTACTGTTATTTCTCAAACAGTTATTGACTGTGTGAAACATTATTTTTTACATCACTGGTAGGTCCAAAAATTTAAATGTGGGTAAGAACTTGGATGATTCGGTGATTAGTATTGATTACATAATTCACGAGCTGTGTAAGGTAGTTGGTTATTCAGAATTTTAGGCTGGGCTACCTTCCTGAGCAATTGAGATAGATGTGAGGACTGTGAAGATGTGAGGTGTTTGGTGTGGGTTTGCAGCATGTCATATGAGCTAGGAGTGAATGCTTTTTGTGTGATTGCAAGCTTACAAAGTGATGCGGTGTGACTGTTTTGGAGAGTTACTGATTAAGAGGATGAGGAGATGTTGGACAGTCACAATAACTGACATGTTATGACAGGTAGAGAGGTAAGATTGTAATTTATTTATTCTCAAGACACCTATGGGTCAGTCCCAATTCATGGCACAATTTTTTATTATCACCATAATTATTTTTTTTGCTTGTGCAATTCTTTTGTTCTGAATAAAGTTATTATTATTATTATTAAGCACAAAAAAACAAAACGTAACATAACATGGCATAAAGAAAGAATCAAATGACGAGGAGGGAATGAACCCCTTGTTTCGCCTGTAGAAATATAATAAGGAACGGAATGATGAAAAAAAAAAAAAAATATAGATATAAATATAAATAATACAATAACAAATGAGGGGCACCGAATAGCTCAATCGGTCTAACCAACTGACTACAATCCTATGCCAACCGTGGGGGTCGAGGTCCCGGGTTCGAGACCCGATCAGGCCACTGGCGTCATGATTGTGAATTATGATTGTTATAATTGTAGTAATTCTTCGGTTACTCTGCAGTGCTGCCCAACTGCGTAACAAGGCCGGGTGCTGTGTACTACTGTCTATGGTGGTATGCAGGATAAAGAACCCTTGGGATTTATCGATAAGAGTAGGGGGAAACCCCTCGATCCCGGGCCTTATGTTCTGGCGCCCGTATCACCCGAATGGGTTGGGTGGAGCCGTAAAACCCCATCACACACACACAATAACAAATGAAATTAACACAATTTCGTTTTCACTTTTGAAGCCTTTTTTTTTCTCCTTTCCCCCATTTTTTTCATCTTCTCTATAAACAGGTTAAAATTATAGTTTAGTGCGATGCTTCAAAAGACTGATGGAGGAGAGTGCCATGAGTTGATGTGTGCCGATGATGGTGTTCATAAGATGTGATGCTGTATATATAAAAGTGTGCTGTCTCATGTTGGTACAATTAAATGATTTGTAATGGAACGTGTGTGCTGCAGTGACTGACGAGGTACAACAAGATGGGAATGTGAAATAATTTGGAAATGTTTTGTCACTTTGTGGGTGAGGTTATATTGAAAAATGATTGATAGGTATTTGTGGATGTCTGAGATTTTCAAGGTTTTTAAGTCGCGAAAAAGGGTGGTCATGTGGGTTAAATAGTGGGTTTTAAGAATTAAACGAACTGCATTTTTCTGAAGCAAGAGAAGTTTATTAAGGTGAGTTTCGTGGGTATTGCCCCACATTAGATTGCGGTACTGGAGGTAACTGTAATCGTAGATCAATGCGTAGTACAGGGTACGCTATGTGTTTCTTAAATAACTAATTAACATTACAAAGAGAATCTTCTCATTATTCCTATTAATTTTGATATTGTTTTACTAAGGTGAAGTATATGAGAGGTACCCGGAAGGGGGAATAACGGATCCAAAGGAAGGAAGGGACAAGGAGGTACTTCTCGAGTTCCTAGATAAAAGTGAAGCTGTGCCAAGGAAAAACATTTCATCAGTGAGGTTGATGTTGAGCCAATCAGCGTTGATGAAATTTTAGCTGAGAAGAAGCTTTTGACACTTTGGCTTATTTTTATTGCTCGCTCTAACCATATACACAGCTAATCATTTTTGAAGCAAAGTACAAATCCTTTCAAGTGTTGCCAAAAATAGATGTCATCTTTATATGGATCTTAACAACTTTCATCAACAATAAAAAATGAATATACGGTAGCAATCAGTGGATGAGCCCCACTCAAGTTCAGATGAGATTTTATTCCTTCCTCTTATCAAATAAATCACGTCATTTGTCTGAGGTTTAAATCAAGAAATTTAGATATGAATATGATTCAAATAAGTTTGTTCTAGATGATAACCAACACCTGAATAGGAGATGTCTTTTTTTTTAAACTTTTGAGTTTTGAATAAGGCCGCATAAGCCATGTTCACCTGTATCTATAAATAAATTAAATATCATGCAACTTTTATTCACTCTTTTTCATCCTTTGACAGCTGCAGACATTCAATGTGGGTGGTCCACAGAGCTCAGTGGAAGACCTCACAGATGGAATCACCATGGCTCAAGCATTGCACCAAATGTGAGTTTTGCCTTTTCTTTCTGTTCTGCCTCCTTCATTGTTCTTATCTCAGAGCCCCTGCCTTCTTCAATGACGCATGGACCAGCAAAATCAAAACAGACGCCTCAGCCAACTGGAGACTGAAGGTGCGGGATCACTGCATGATTTGCTGTCATTCATTTCAATCATTTGTAATGTATCATACAGGTCAGCAACCTGAAAAAGATTCTCAAAGGAATTCTCGATTACAACACCGAAGTCCTGGGTCAGAACATTCAGGATTTCCACATGCCGGATATCAATGCCATTGGCGAACACCACAATGCGGTTGAGCTGGGCCGCCTGCTGCAGCTGATCCTGGGTTGCGCTGTGAATTGCGATGCTAAGCAGGAATATATTCAGCGCATCATGGCCCTGGAGGAAAGCGTGCAGCATGTCGTTATGACTGCCATCCAAGAGCTGATGACCAAGGAGATGTCATCATCAGGGGCTGGTGATGGCTACACTGAACTCAACGAGCAGCTGAAACGCATGTCTGAGGACCTCCATAACTCCATTGAACAGCGGGAGGAGTTGGCTCAGCGCTGTCATGAGCTTGATTTGCAGGTAAGATTTGCATTATGTTTTTGATTTCCGAGTAACGTTTGCAATAGGTGGCAAATTTGCAAGAGGAACGTATAGGAATTGTGCAAGATAACGAACGGCTGAATGAGAGGATTAACATGGCGGAAAATCTTGAGGACCCCAGGTAGGTTAAGCGGGGTTGTTGTATATTCAGGATTTGTAGAGGAATAACTGTGCCGTGTCTGACGCAGGATGTTCTTCGTGTGCGTTTGTATGAAATGTCGTTTGTATGGTGCAATGAATGCTTAGTTTCTCACTTATTCTTTTCCATGAAGGTTTTAGTACAGCTAACTTCCACTATGGAACTACACTGATTGGTTTTCGTTTCGTTCCACACGCATTCACTGGAATACATTTCTGTTTTGATACTTAATTTCAGCATTTTAAACAATTTAAATCTCCACACTGTTGCATTATTTACAGGCAGTGGGAGGAGTTCCCCGAGTTTATTTTAAGGTAGTCATTGGGTCCGCTTGATTTATTTTTGGTATTTGTGATTTTTTCTCTCCCGTTTTTCTTTGTTTTTCTCCAAACCTTCCTATTATTTCTGTTTTTTTTTTTTTTTTTTTTAATGATTGAAAAATATTAAAATACTTTTTTTTTCCAAGGACATGTAACTGATGACCAATGGTTGATTTGGTAATAATTCCTGAACTAATATCCTCAGAATCTCAATCGCCTTGGCAACGTTTTCTGTGTACATTAACTCCTTAATCATTCTACTGATATCTCATGATCTGAGAAGAACAGAACAAAGTTGTTAATTTGATCTTCATCATTACGACATCAGTAACGAAAGGGGAATGCATGTTGTGTGGTTAACAGCCGGTTAAAGTGCATGGGCAAAACTTTTTTTTTTTCCTTTTCAATCCTGGAATTTTCTCTCGTTAACTCTGTGTTATAATCCTCACTGATTAATCTTGTCTACACAGCACCCCTGCTGGTCGCAGATATCAGCAGTTGCAAGGCCAGTTGGAGCATTTTCAGGAAGAGTTGTTCCGCATGGAAGCCTGTGAGTTATAATTTCCATCTTATAAATCATAGCTTTCTTTTATGGTAACATTTTCTGCTTTCTTCAGCACGCGATGATTTTCGTATCAAAGCCGATCTGCAAGAGAAAGAGATAATTGAACTGCAGCAGAAGGTTCGGATGTGGTTGCTTGTTAGCCAAAGTTCAATTCAGTCTAAACTCTAAAACTTTTGTTTGCTTCAGAACGAGGACCAGCATGCCTTGGCTCAAGAGGCGTCACTCTTGAAAGACGAAGTTGATATTCTCAGAGCTGCCGCTGAGAAAGTGGTAGTGATTTCTCTTGTTACTTAGCTTAAGTTTGTGTTGATTTGATTTTTGTTCTCTTCTCAGCCTAAGTATGAAGCATCGATTGAGAATTTTAAGAAAAAATTAGGTTTGTTCTCTCGTTGTGATTAAATTTTGTTTGAATTACTATCTTTTTTTCCAGAGGAATTGGGTGATTTAAAAGCACAGCTTAAAATGTTAGAAGAGAAGAATACAGCATACATGCAAACTAATATGGAATTAGAAGAGGTGAAGTTTAAAAAATGTTTTATTATTTTTGTAATCAATTAGTTTTTTATATATATATTTTTTTCTACTTTGTACAGGAAATAAAGAAGAGCAGCTCTATGCGTTCACAGTTGGATTTATACAAACGTCAGAGCCAAGAAATTCAGCTCAAAGCGCAAGATGAAACCAAAAGAGCTGACAAAGCAGAATTTGAAGCAAAAAGAGCGCACGAAAAACTGACCAGTGCCCTGCGAGAGAAAGAGGTCAGTCGGCGGAATTTGGAGTCTCCCGCTATAATTGAGTCATTTTTCAGCGTCTGGTTGAAGAGCGAGATTCCTTAAAAGATATTAATGAAGAACTTCGCTGTTCACAGCTTCAGAGAGGTGGGTTCTGATTGGCTTACGTTGTTGAATGGTGTGTTCATTTCTTTTCTTGACTTTGCTTCTTGACTGCACTATGATTTCGTTTCTCTTCTGGCATGGTATTTCTAAATATTTCTGCATGTGCTGCTGCACTTAGGGACTGTTATTGCGGCTTCAAATCCTGGCCTCTTGCCAATTTCTTTGAATTCCGAGCTTTGTGAAGCTCAAGAGGTCGCCTCAGATGAAAGTGAGTTGATGGGACATGCAGTAGTCGTAGATGAAGTTCCCTATTGTATATAGGAGGACCTCCTGTAGCGCTCTACCCATATTTTATCTTTTTAATATTATGTAGGAATGTGTTTTTATTTCCCATATTTATTTAGGGTTTCTTTAACAGTGAAAATAAATAGTTTTTTTTATTTGTTTTCAAGCATGTTTGTGTTAATATTGGTTTCTTAGCTCTGTAGTAGTTAGTCTTTGCATGCAAGGATATTTTCAGCCGGCATTCATTGTTCTGCTCTGTTGTTCAGTGAACTTTTTGCGGCATATTCTGCTTTTTTTGCAGTAACCATAGTCGCTCTCATTTACTCATCCTTATCTTCCATTATCTTCATGCACAATTTAGTATTTATTACTGTACACATACTTATATTTGTGAATGTATTATTTGGCGTTTTCTATATTTTGGTTATATTCACAATATCAAATTTGGCGAATCTCAAAGTTGAAATAATGGAAACTCCTAAAGAAACCTCTTTTTTGGGGGGACTTCTGTCATCCTTATACTTCTGTATTGGCGATATTAAACTAGGCGATTTTTTGCAATTTGTCAAATTAAAAGCTCGCCAATTTAGTACTTCTACAGTATTATATCTGCAAAGATTTTTATGGATTTTGTCATAGTACAATTCATTTTTTCACAGGTACATGTGTATTTCATAGTTGAACAGGATGTGTTTTTAAGATTCTTAGATGACTTGATATTTCAGATTGTCATCAGTTCCTGAAATATATAATTAAACAAAACCTTAATTCCAAACTTTTTGAGCTCTGAAATCTGACCTGTTTTGTATGTAAAGTTTGTATAAATCTTTGCGGCTGCGTTTACATAATTTATGTTGTTATTTTTCTCTCCTTCTTCACAGACCAATTAAATCATAGCTCAGGTATTTTTGGTCGTTACAGCTCTTTTCTCTCTCTCTCTTCTTCTTTGTTAGACCATGTATCGCACTGGATGCATTTGTAATTAAGTGTTGATAAAAATAGAATTTCATACGCGATTAGCACTTCTACCATTGGACACTTCATCTCGAGAGTTCAATCTTTGCTGCATTTCATTGAAATCTGAATTTTAGATAATGTGTTAAGATCATTATGTATTATCAATCATGATATGCTATATTCATTGTACCAACATCCCTGCTTCTGCTATGAGTAATCCAACTAACACTTCTCTCGTTTGAATGTTTGCACTCTCTGTATTTCATATTCAATATCATATATTGTTTCTATCTGTATATCATTCATCTTAGATGCAGGCTGTCTGTTAGGATTCATTCAATGAACGGCCTTGTTTGTAGCGGTCCTCAAAAGCCGTCATATACAATGTTCCTGATTATTTAATACTTTCTAATGATTAGAGTTTCTCATACTAGTATTGGATGATGCACTTGGTCTAATTAACAGCCTGCTTTGACTTGTTCTCTTCTTTTAGATGTATTTTGATGGATATTTCTCTGATTTTCAACAGGTTCAGGTCCCTTTGACGAAGATGGCAATTCTAATTTGGAGATGATGGCCATGCCCCCAGAGATCAAGTGAGTCAGAATTTCTGTCAATTTTTATCATATATTCCAGTCATTTCATCTTATAACATAATTTTCACATTGATTATTTTGCACTCAGAGAGAAATTCCTTCGATTGCAACATGAGAATAAAATGCTCAAACTGGAGAAGAACTCATCGTCCGATGAACAAACGGCCGTCCTGCAAAGCCTCCTGGATGACACAACCAGTAGGCAGAATGAGTTACAATCAGACAACAGGTAAGCCATTGATGGATTTCAGAGCAGAATTAAATTGTTTATTGTTAGGATTATGAATCAGCGTATCTTAGAGTTGGAGGCACAGATTGAAGACCTGCAGGAAAGCCAGGAGAAGAGCGCCTCTGCTCGCAGTGAAGGTAACTCCGATCTGCGCAAGAAGCTCTCTGAGCATGTGCAGAGGACTCAAAATGCTGAGCTGGCAGAGTCAAGGATGAAAGTGAAACTGGAAGAGATGGAAATGAAAGTGAAAGAGGCATTGGAAGTGAAGGCAAAACTGGAAGATCAGCTGAAGAAGAAGGAAGATGACATGCAGTTAATGGAAGACAAATACATGAAATACCTCGAAAAGGCCAAGAGCGTCATCAAATCTATGAGTCCCAGGAACAACGTCACTGGTGCTTCCAGCATGGAGGTGCACACATTGAAAACGCAATTGCACGAGAAAGAGAAACTGCTCAAAGATTTACACGTACGTATTAGCATCATTGACTGCCAAATATGGAAAAACTATCATCTTATTCACTTCAGAGAGAGCAAGACAAGGCGAAATCAATTCGTGATAACGAAGATAAACTCATGACTACAGCTTTCCACAAATTGGTACGTCTACCAACCAATCATTGAATCAATCATTGAATCAATCATTTCCTCCTCCAGGGTCTTCAGCTACAGCAGAGGGCGTGTGAGGATCGTCTGTCCAACAATACGAACAAAGGTCAGTCGTTCCTTGCCCGCCAGCGCCAGGCCCACACCAGGAGACCCCACAACATGTTATCCAGTCCCTTATCAGCTTCTGGCTCCAGATAATTTCGGAGTCAAGTGATTCGTCGCTAGGTGCTAATCAAAGCATGTGGATTTATTTATTTATTTCAAAAAACATGTTGATCATGTCATGACTTGTGTTCCCTGGTTGTTCTGTTGATTTGCCGATTGGATCTTCTTTTTTTCCTTTATCTTTTTCTGCATAGAAATCAACCTTATGATGTAAGTGATAGTAAATCATGATGAGCTGTCACTTCTAAAGGTTTATATCTATCTCGAATTGTATCTATGATTTGAACAAAATAAAATCAGAATTTTCCTTTCATTTTGGGGATTATTAGGAATTTTTTTCTGTGATTTCTCTAGAACTGGTCCCTGTTTTAGTTATGATATGCATAATAGAACCCTGTTAATTTCATGTAACTTCCATTTCATTCCTTTGTTTTTACCATAGGGTATAGTAGTCACTTAGCTGTTGCTTGGAAGCTTTATTATTAAACTTCTGATGATTATTATTACTATTGTAATTAGATCTTTTTCGCAATTTTCTTCTTCATTCCGGCATTTTTCAAAAATAATATAAAATATAATTTTTGTTTCAATCTGTGAAATCACTGAGTTCTTGAAAATCTTTGTTGCTTCATGGTGGAACCAATATGGTTTCCATGACAACTTGATATAACACACAATGCAATAGTTTTTATTATGCGTCACTTAGACAGCTGGAGATGTCTCATCGTAGCTGAGTGTGGCCAATTATTTTTGTGTGATCTTTTACCAGTGTGGAGTTGTTTTTCATGAAAATGGAAAAAATTGTATTGGTTTTTTGTTTGTGGTTTATAAAAATGTATAATCTCCTCTTTGCCCTAATCTGGAATTTTTGATATTCAATTTGATATTAAATTGCACAGTTTATTCTTTTCCCATAATTGTTTCATTGAAACTTGAAAGCATTTTTTTTTCTAATAAAATTATAAATAATACTGCTCTGGGCTTTTGTTTCTGAATGTATTTATTGATGAACATGACAGAAAATTAATATATTTGGTGTAAGAAATTATTTATTGAGAATTTGAGATCTGAAGATACATATTATGACATCTCACAATTCCTAGCAGTTATCACAGTCATCGACTTTCATTTTAATCGGTGGTTTTCGTGCTTTGCACTTCAAGATTTTCATTTCCTGAGATTGTGAGCATCGTTTTGATATCCTGCAAAACAGAAATTAATCTGATTGCTTCACAGGCCAAGAGAGCAACCAACCAGAGCTTTGTACGTGTTGAGGCTGTTGACAATGTCCTGCATTATCGGATGCTCCATCAGGACGGAAAATTTGATGACATCAGCTCCTTCTGCTCCTAGTTCTTGGTATACACCCGCTAGGCGTTCCTGCAAAGAGTGGAATAAACTTCTCTGATGTTGTGTGCTTAGTGAAGGTGTACTTACCCTGGAGTAAACGTCATCAGGTTCTGTGGCCACACTGAAGCGATGGCTGTCTCCCCTCATGGCTTGACCTTGATGGAGAACCTGGATAAAGAACAAAAGTCAAAGGTCATGTGGTCACCAGGGGTCATTACCCGATCAAGGGCATCAAGAGGAACTTCAGCTTCCTGAGCGGATTCTGGGATGTCTTCACGTTCATAAAGGTTTGACCTTTCGTGCTCTCCGTCAACTGATGCCCCCCCAACACTGAAGGGAATCACGAATGAATTGAATGAATCAGTGATGCCTGCTCACCTGATTTGGCTGCCAGTGCGTGACATCAGTTTCTTCTTGCTCAGTCGTGGCATGTGTGTTCCTGCTGCAACGCTAAGAGCACGCAGGAAACCCTCCTGAGCCTCTGGCGAAAAGCTGAAGTACATCAACTAAAGAGGGAAAAAGTTTAAACACTTTCTCTAATGACTTTTCTTCACACACCATGTTGACGTAATTCAGAGAAGCAGGTTCGCTTGTGTGGTCAGCGAAGATGTCAAAGAAGGCCTTCTTCAGGTGGTACAACCGGTTGAACGGCAGGGCTTCACCAGGGTCCTCGGATGAGGGAGGGGGCGTCGGGTTATCTCGGAACCACAGATCCACCTGAGATGAATTCAGATTGTAAATATCTCTTGAAACTTCATCATCCGTACTCTGTCAAACTGCTCTCTTGAGACGCATCCTGATGACTTCTGATCCATGTCTTTGAATCGCTGGAGCGTATCCAGAAGATCCGCTTGAGTGGGATTGGGCCACGGATAAGCGGCTTGGAGGAGGAACGCTCTCCAGTCAATGTATTCACCGGTAGTTGACAGCTGGGAGCTGAGACTTTCCAACTGAAATGCGATACAAGTTCAAAATTTTAAGATCGACATGAAGTCATTAAATACCTTTTCTTGCGTGACGTTGAGCCAGATATCTGGTATTTCACCTGTGCCATGTGTCAGAGAGGTGAGGTCTTGGAATGTGTCCTGGAAGGCTTTGATGGACAGCAAACCGCCTGGAGCCGTGAGAATGAACTGAGGAAAGAGAGGTTTGCAAAGGAAGAGAATTATGGGAATTGAAAAGAGACCTGTTTGTAAATGCTCATGATCTGATCCACCGTGAAACAGTCGACCAAGATGGGTTCAGCTGGCAGGGGTCTCGCAGGAGGACTGGGCGTCCTCAACACTTTGATATCCTGCAATAAGCAAGAGCTTTGAAGCCAAGCATTCTTAAAGCGAATGATCTGTGTGCATCTTAAGATATACAGTGATTCAGAGTGATGTCATTATATTCTACAGTGATTTTAATTATAATTCTGCAAGAAATGAATCGATACCTCCGAGATATAGACATCCTATGAGAGAGGGGGGGGAGGGATGTTGTAGGATTAAAATCACACGCTCCCAAATAGTACTAACCTCGCTGACGAGGAAATCATCCTGAGTGAGAATGAATTCCTCCTTTATTGTGGTCCCCGCTTCAACAGCATTTCGTGCCACTTCAGATAACTGGTCGATGCTGTTTTAATTTAAATTGCTTAATTAAAATCACTCGGTAATCATATTTTATTTCATACCTTTCCATTTCTTTGAGGAAGCGGGAGCCCAGCCAGTCGTTCATATCAGTGTATGCGTCCTCAGCTTTGGCTTTCAGCATGTGCTGCACCCTGGAGGAAATCTTCAGAATCACTTCCAGGCGAACTTTAGCCGCAGAAGCTGTAAAGCCAGAGGTATGCATACAATTTCATAATTTCTTCACTGGAAAAAAAGAAGTACCTTCTTCCTCAATAGCAGCAAAGAATTCTTGGCGCGCACGTTCCTTGATCAGCTTTTTCTGCTTGTCTTCCTCTGACTCAGGCTCAGCTGTGAATTCACTTTTCAGGTGAGAGATAACACTCAAGAAGAAGAAGGCTCACAAGAGGAAGGAGTAGGAGTTGGTTGAGAAGGACTGTCTTTGCCTTTGCCCTTCTTGGGGGAGGGGCTCCTGCTCTTCTTTCCTCCCTTTTCTTTCCCTTTTCCTTTCTTCTTTGCATCTGCTGCTGCTTTCTGCTTTTCTGCTTCTCTTTCTCTCTCTCTTTCTCTCTCTGCTTCTTCTTCAGCTTCTTTCGCAGCTTGTTCAGCTGCCAGCTGAGATGAAACATGCATGCACAATTTAGATGAATTTTCAGTTACTGAGATAGCGTGGTATATCTTTTCATGTTTGGGTGTACATGAAGTATAATTAGAAATATTGAGAAGAAAAAAACACACCAAAAATCTCATTAAAAAAACACAGATTTGAGTCATTTGACACAAAAGAAGAAAAGATTATATTACAATCAAAGCTCGCTATTACCAACTCGGATATATAGAACTTCCGGTTATATAGAACTATTTCTGGGATCTCCGCCAGATCCCTACTTTTTAACATTGCAGATTCATTGGATAATACGAACTCTGTATTGTTCAACTTCCGATTAATACGAACCAAATATCCAGTCCCCTGAGCAGAGATGACTCCTGCTATTACGAACTCACAATAGGAAAGTTCTACAGTATCTGCTCATCAAACCAAAGTTAACTGTTTGCGAGTTGATCCCTCGCTCGCATTGCTTCTCTGATCACATAACTGTCATTTCACACCTATTTGAGATGAAAGTAGAAATGCCGCGAATCGCAGGAGCCGCCGATTTCAATGTCCTTTAATAAACAATCAAGTAAAACCATTAAATAAATTGTTATCTTCAATTGCAATTGCGGTGAAGCAAAAGCAACCAACATTATTCTCCACTTTTGCATTCCCTAACAAGCAGACGACGGCACAAGCACCTGTCAGTCCGCTGGGCCAACTGGGTGTCACACGTTGCCTCTCTTGTTGATCGATGTCGAGATCTCACACCATGAAATTCATAAACTTTCAATATAAAGTTTCAAACACTCTGTGTTTGTGCTAACATATATAATTACAGTATTAATTATGTTCTATTACAATTGGATTAGCATAACTTACTAGTATGCTGATAGTGAATCACTAGTAAGCTGATGGTGACTATATGAATCATAACATATTCACGCGATCGGAGAATTTTTTTATGTTTCCCTGATTATATAGAACTCCTGATATTATGACCTAATTTTTATGGCCCCTGAAGGTGCGTAATAACGAGCTTCAATTCTATTCAAAGTTAAGATTTCCTTTTGTTTTTTTCGAATTGAGTGCAAACCGATGATTGGACATGAATGCAAGTGTTCTATATATACATCTGCGAATCGGAGAATAAAGAAGGAAGAAATGCAAGAGGGAACTTCTGTTGCAGCTATATACACGTGAACAACAAGTATATAATAACAAGTTCTACTGATTATGACATGAAGAGAACACACATAAGAAACAGTTTTTACCTTCTGCAGAACTGAGAACTGAGAAATGGCAAAGAAACTGCATGAATATACCATGAAAGCTGTGTGTATAATGCAGAGAGATAGCATCTAAGTGCATTTGATTCTATGCTTATGAAAGTGATTCATTCCAGTTCAATGGGATCTATCTACCAAATCACCCACCACTTTCTCGATGCCTGAGATGGCAGCCTGATGAGCGTCATACAGAAGTTTCTCATCAAGATCAGCAGGTGCAGCCATGCCATCATCTCCGTCCTTGCCTTTTCCCTTATCAGCTTTGCCTCTATCACCTTTTCCTTTGGCTCCAGCTGCAGCGGCAGCTTGATCTGGGGACAGAGGGCGTCGAGGAACGAGAGGAATCCTGATCATCACATGATAAGAGAATTCTGAGAGTCGAGATTTTCCACTCACCTCGGAGCAGGCTTAGCTTCATCTTCGTTTTCTGATACATCTCCATTCTCGCTTTTCTTTCCTCTTTTACCGGATGGCGTCCCAGCTTTACTTCCATCAGGAGCAGGGGAAACAGGGTTGCTGGCCGAACTTTTGACTCGCTCGCTAGTTTCACTCTTAGCGGGAGACTCCGCCCGTTGAGTCAGGGGAAGCTGAAGAAGATGGAGACAGTATAAACATGAAACGCAGTCACGAATACTCACCTCCACTAAGGGTAATCGCAGGAAATCCATGGAAAGCTCATCGGGAATTTTACCCTCCATTCCCCGGTAATAGTCTTTGAGGAGACGGACAGTGACTTGGAAGCGGTCGACCTCACCCTGCATCTGAGTGACGTAATGATTGGTCATCATTCCCAGGTGGTCGTCCAGCCAACCATCATTCATGACTCCCTCTCGCTCAGACTCTGCTTGAGCTTTGCGTTCATCACAGATGGTCCACAAACGCTCACGTAGATCCTCAATGCACTGATGAAGCTCACACCTCATTTCTTCATCACCTCTCAAATCATCAGAAATTGCATTGAAATCCTGTTCTCACAAAGAAATTAACTGAGAATGCAAAAGATAACAGCATAATTGTACCTTCTGCCATTGTGACACAAACTCTTGCTTGTGGTCGGGGCGGCTCAGAAACTCAAGGAAGGTTTTTCTGTGAATCAAATGTCAGAAGAAGAAATCACCCCGCAAAGGGACACTCACTTGATGTTGTAGAAGTACTGGATAATCAGCTCACGCTCCTCACGTAAATTTCTGAAAACCTGCTTGCTGTTGTCGATGTATGCTGTTTCGAGGGATTCCCACTGAGGGGCTAAGATGCGAATCATTTCCTGGAAGGAAACACCATCATGAATAATAATTTAATCTGAATCTGAAAACCATACGTCGTCAATCGGTTCATCCACATACTCCCATTCAGTCGACCCAGGCAGAGGGGGAGGGGTACCAGGAGGTACCTCTGGCTCTGGCTCAGGTTCTGGCTCCGGAGTTTTGCTTTTCTTAGCCGACTTCTTCCCCTTCGGAGATTTTGGTGACGATCCTTGAGTTAAAAATAATTCACGTGAACGTCTTCCCTCCTTGCTCATCTAATTACCTCTGCTGCTCTTTCCTCCAGTGGATTTCTTTCCCCCAGAATCTTTTTCAGGGGAAGCTGGCTTCTTCTTCTTGTCAGCAGATCCCCTTGATCCCGATCTGGATCCAGATCGAGATCCCTTCTTGGAGGATGGACGCGACCGATCCTTCTCTTCCTCGGTTGGTTCCGCAGGGGGCTCCTGAAACAGAAAATTGAGATATTTCCTTATGAATTAATCTCGTCTCACGGGTGCTTTTTCTGGCTGCACTAGTTTCTCCTCTTCTTTCGGTTCTGGTTCTTCAATGACCAGTATGTCCTCTTCAACAGCCATTAGCTGTACACAAAAAATAGTCAACAATTCTGCGTGCTTTCAACAGGGTAAGTGCCGATAATCCGTAAGTGAAACCCCGGGCATGCGCAGAGCATAGTTAAAGAGCAGACGCAGTTTTGGTTGGACATTTAACCAGCAAAGATGGCATCCGTTAACGTGCGGCGCTCGATAGATGCGGTTTTCTTTTTGGCTCTGTTCACGTTATACCTATGTTGACAATACTGAAAAATGCCAGTGAAGCACTGCATATGGGGTAACTGTCGCTCCGACAGTAAAAAACCTGCATTTATGGGGCTGCTTACATCGTATAGCTGAAGATCATGCAGAGCCATGGAAGTTATGCATTATTGTCTCCGTTAAAGATCTCAATTTTAATTTCAATTTTATTTTTTATTTTTTTATTTCCCCCCCCTTGCTCTTTTAATGTATACACTGTCAATTTCTCTATTAGTAACAATCGTTATTTAGTCATTAGAATCGTCCTATGGGTGGCTCCGATCAGGTGTCCAAAGGTCCCTGCGGCCTAAGGAACCATCCAATGAGTGTATTGATGCAAAATAATGTGACTCTAAATCAAACTAAATATAGCATGCATGCATTCATGAATAAATTCCTATCCTAATTAAAACACCAAATTTATAGTAAATTTGGTTAATTTATATCATCAATCATCATAATGTCATGATTTAATAAATTTTATTTTCATTTGATAAGTCAGGATCTCGCAGTAGAAACGCCACAATCTTCCATATAACGCGGTAAATCTTTAATTTTTCGCTTCGCAAATTAAATTTCTCGGTTTGAAGCCATGTTAGAAAATGAAATATTTGTCCCACCTCTGAAAGTAGGTCAACTCTTCGCTGCTCTGCGCATGCGCGAAAGGTTATCAACAAATGAGCAATTTTCTGCTTACTTTTTTCATAGCTTCATCGAGATAAACCTGAACCTCATTGAAGATGACATCAGAATCCTGAGATGCATCAATAATTTTGAGAGACCCAAATTTACTGAACCATTTCTCCATTTTTGGCCAGGAATCCTGAAAAGTCGTCAGTCTGCAAGAGCAACATTTGAGGTTAAATTGAGAGAAAGGAGCAGACATCCCGCTGACCGATGTTGGATCTGTTCTTGATCGTGAGCAGTATCAACGACAGGGAGAACTTTCTCAGTTTTTCCAACTCCAGTGGCGCTACCTTCAGGGGGTGGATTGAACTCCTGGTGATATTCCATCTCCTCTTGACTGGCGTCTGCAGCAAAGTGTATTGGAATATACACTCACAACATAAATGAACAGTCGCTTACAAGATCTGCCAGCTGACCGCTTCAGACAAAGCTCATTATCAATGTCAAACAGGACGACCACGTTGATTCCGCTGCTGGGTTCAGGATCAGCAGCGACGGGTTTCGGATCGAGAGCCAGCTGAGATTTCTTCTTCTTCCCCCCCATCTCGGTGTCTTCTCGACCTCCAATGTCAAATCCACTCAGTGCTTTCTCCAGGAGTTTCGCTTGTGATGGAGTGCAAGGGAAGCCATCCAGGACCCATCCGGTGGCTTCAGGCAGACCACTGGGAGCAAGGAAAGATGAGATTGTAATTGATATATTTGGGTATCGCTCACCGAATAGCCTCAACGAGAATCTCGATTTGAAGGGAGTCATCGACAGGACGTCCTCTCTTGAGGAATCGCATAGCTTTCCTTCCCAGCTTGGCTCTAACACTTGCCTAGGAAATTTTTGAATAATTTGTATAAGGTCAAAGTATCTGAAGATTTGGATAAGGGCTTCAAGAGCACACAAGTAAACTTTTTAGATCCTAAGAGATGTAAGGTCTTGGTAATCTAGGAGAAGTACATGAATTTGGTAGAATTCAGTTAAGGTTCATGTTAAGTCAAGAGAGTTTGCAATTAACATCATGGATTCAAATTGTGGCACAATGTGAGACATGCAACAAAACTTGTGTTAGTGCAATTGAAAATAAAAGAAGGTGAGATTTCAGAAATCAGAATATATGTGAAATATATAAAGTGTGCTTGCCATGCTTCAAATCATAAGAATTATGATTTTAGCCTGAGTTGAATCAAGAGAAAAGAAAGAAGGAGAAGAACAAAAACTAACAAAATAATCAAATGATAATAATTCATAACTAATTCTTTTCACCGATGAATGGACAAAACAACTTTTGTACAGAGAACAACAAAATAACTTATATGTACAAGGAGTCTGTCCTTTGAAATTCAACTCACTAGAGGTTCTCTGTGTCTCCATTATATTTAGCTCATTGGATCATTATTTAATTCCAATTTCAATTCACTCAAGAAATATTAACTGGAGAGTACCTCTAGTTTTTGGACCGACTCAGTTCTGCGATGAGATTTCGTCGAGGGTTTAGATTTAGTCACCAATGGATCGCCTTCGTCCACTTCATCTTCCACTGGTTTCTCTGGATCAGCTGAGAAAAAAAGGAAGAAAATGAAGAAGAATTATGAGAAAGTAAAACTCACTCTTCTCAGTTCCATCTGTCGTGGAATTTTCGGCGCCTTCTCCCGCCTGACGATTGGAGTCCAGTTCTGGAGGATGGTTGGTTGGTGAGTGTACACAATTATTGTTTACAAACTATTTACCACTTCGTGCTGTGATATCTCCAGGTTTGTCATCATCTTTAATCTGCAATAACAGGAGTTCAATCAAAGAAGCTGACATATGGTGCTGATATTCTACCTCAATGTCAAGCGTTTCTCCTTGTTTGTGAGCCTCAACTGCTTCTTCCACCAATGTATCAACATTCAACACAGCCAGACGATTATCTAAAAAATGATGAGAACTGTACTAGTGATCATGAAAGTGATGATCACTCACTCTCAGCCAGTTTCCTGCATGTGCTTGATTTCCCTGCAAAGGCTTTTCCAAGCATACACGCTTTGATGGGGAAAGCAGGAAACTCAGGTGCCGTAGGTGGAGGCTGTGAAAGAAGGGGATTGAAGGGAAAACGGTCCAGAGCATTGCACTCACTGATGGTGGGTGCACCAGGTTCAGAAGACGCTGCACAATGTGCCCTACGATGGGATTGTTCTTTGGAGGACTCTGCTCTTCTTCGCCAACCTCTGCCGGTTGCCATTCCCCGGTCATGTCCTGAGAGGAAATGCTGTGTCATTTCAGCTATTCCTTCATTTTTCCTCAAACCTTGTACTCAATAAAGTCTGCCTGATCAAGCAGCCGCTGACATTCTTCGTCAGCGGCTTTGTCAGCTTCGGCTTCATCAGATGCAGGTTTTTCATATTGAGGCATTCCGTTCACAAACAGTTCTTTCCAGTCACGCATCAGTTTTGGTGGCAACAGTCTAGAGAAGAGGAAAGTGAAGGAGGGGAAAGAAATCTAACAGAATTATTTACTTGTTGGTTAGTTCACGATATTCAGCGACTTTTGTGGAGAAATCCACAATATCCGAGAGTATGTCGCTGCTCATGTCATAGTGTTTCTTGTAGCGTTGCTCAGCTCTCTCCGCCATGATTTTGTTGTGCAGATCCAAGTCGTTCTTTGTCTGTTCAATGTATTCTAATTTGGCCAAACGTGAGTGCTCCTGTATAGAAGGATTTGGAAAATAAAGCCAAGTTTTAAATTATTACTCACAGCTTCTCTGTTGAGGGCCTCCTGGAACTCAGTCTGACGTCTCGCCTCGTACTCTTTCTCTCGAGATAAGCGATTCCTGCGAATAATTTCCTTTTCATGGCGTGCCTGCAGCAACTGCACAGCAATCCTCCTCTCTTGCTGCGACTGACGCATGAGTCGATTGACCAACATCTCCTCGTGACGAGCCTCCTGCAATCACGATCAACAGAAAGTCGCGATTAAATTCTCGCACTTCACCTCCTGGGCATCATGGGCTTTCAGTTGATCCACTAAAACCTTGCGTCTTCTCTTTTCACGCTCTTCACGCGCTGAGGCGTCTTCATTGAGGCGCTTACGAATACGACCGATGTAGTCCTCGTTAGAAGCGGGCTTAATGAGATCAAGCGGATCAGAGGGAAGAGCGAGAACTTCATCTCGTTCTTCCTGGGAAGAAGATCTGTTTAATTTATGGAGATATCGCTTTACAATACATTGACAAGCAAGCAAACTCTCACCCAACAGGTTTTGAAGGAGCAAGAGTCCTCTTCATACGCTCATCAAAGACTGAAGTATCGGTCTGCATGGCCTGTAAAAATCACAATTGTACATTAATAAAAATAAATAAATATCCATGATAATAAGCACAACTTTACCTCAGCCTCTTTGTGGCGACGTATCGCTCTGCGTTGAGCAATGGCTTTGGCTGTTTTGCTGGATGGTGGTTTTGGGATGTGTACTGTTGCTGCTCTGCAGAACAGAATAGTTGTTAAAAATGTATTAGGGATCAAATTAATAGGAAAATTCAATAACTTACTAAATTCATGAAAAAGATATCAAGTTGATATAAAAGGAGGAATTAAAAATGAAGAAATCATAACCAAACAAGGAGACAATCATGACACACTTTGTACAAAAATGTAAAATTAGGTCATAATCAATTATTTCAGTTAGAATAATAAATATTAAAATTATTAGCAAATTTACACAACGTTTTAACTTTAAAGTGAGAGGATGATGTATGTGATAACAACATTGATACGAAGGATCTGGCAGATTGTTCACTGAGGAACACATAGAATGATGAGATATGCCTTGCCTGCCAGGCAGTCGTCCTGCAGCCCTCATGTATTCACGTTCGCATTCACGACCCTGTTCATACTCAGCACTGAATGAAAGAATTCAGATTGGGAAAGAGAAAGTGGTTAAACCAAATATATACACAGAAGCAGAATTCTCTTAGCATATCACAATGCAGGGATCAACAACATTCTATATTTATAAATCCAATTATTACACCAAGATATATGAATGATCTGAAATATAATTAATCAATTATGCTGATCCCTGATTGATATGAAGGTGCCATCAACATGACTAAGAAGATAGATCCAGATTGGTGATGATGAAAAATTAAACGCACACAAAATCGAGTGATGAAAAAACCCTTCAACCAGTTCACACATTGATACAACATTGAATTATTATAAACAGTTGATTAGAACAATGCTGCACGACACTAAATCTCACTTGATTTTTGCCAGCATTTCAGATTTCTTGGCTTGGTTCTCTCGATGTTTATCCAATAATTCTTGACGTTTGTCAGCCAACACCTGCTGGAATTTTTGTTCTTCCTCAAAACGTTCTTTAAACGCTAGTGATTCCATCTGGATCTGCTTCTCGTGGAAGCGGCCGACCAAGTCATCGAGGTCAAGATCTGTCTGACGTGGGGTGAGATGCTTCAACCTCTGTACAAAACATAATCAAGAGATGGATGAAGCAGTTTTACGCGGTGTACCTCTCGGTAGATGAGGCTCTCCACAGCCTCTAATTTCAATGGGGCTGCAGGTCTCATTGTCTCCAATGCAGCTCCCGTTAGATGACTCTTCTCTTTGCGCATGATTGACACAAACACCTGATACATGAGTCGTGTGGCGACCCCTTGTTTCTCGGTCATGATATCATGAGCTGTGTTGGTATCATACGGAACTCCCAAAGTATGTAGACTTGGCTCAACTCTTGTGAGATTGTTGAGTTTAGACTCTGACGTCCTACGATAGAGAAACAATCAGCCCAAAGTTAACATGGAGAAATGGTGTAAGTTACCTGCTTTGAGAAAATTTCTCAAAGTCATCTTGCATTTGATATTTGCTGAGCACCTCTCCAATCAGGAAGCCAGTAGCAAATTCTCTTGCAAAGTTGGTTGAATCTGTTAAAGGGATGGGGAACTAAATTTTAAGTGATGTTCTATTGACTCATAGCACCAATTGATAGCATTCCGTGCCAAGAACACCATGCCTGGATGCAAGCGTAAGGAAATAATGCATTCCGAATATCGGGGTTAGCATTGCGCCTATGGGAGAATGGCTTCCATTGCGAAGTATAGGAGGCAAACGTCAGCTGATGGCTTGGTTTGGCTGATGGCTGATTGGTCCCGTTCCCCTCGTGAAGCTATCGATTTCAGCCAATCAGAGCAGAGCATCTTCGCCATAAAAGGACATCTTTGTTGTTTACGAAACGAAAGCGCATGCGTGGTGCACTCTGGCTGACCTTTTTACTGTTTCAGGATGAGAAACGTGGTAGGTGTCCTATAAAATCGCTTGTTAAAATAAGAAAAATAGCGAGAAATATTTTTTGTTTGCGCCTGACTGGTGGCAAAATGATTATTCTATCTATTTCCAAAAAGAAAATAAAAAATATCAAGGGGTTTAGTCGCAGGACACGGTGATATGACGAGGCCCATTGTAAAAGATGGGGAACTCGGTGTTTCATCACAGCTCATGACGTCACGCCTAATTAGCATTATATCTCCCGCGAAATCGTTAGGGATGATATTCCTTGTGTGGGCCAGGCATAGGAATCATTTTTGGTGCATCAAATAACGACTCAAAGTCCATTTTCAACCAGTTCTCCCTCCCTTTAATAGTAATGTCAAACAAATGAATTCAAATATGTAAGCTCTGCTACTGAGTTGCCCGCTCAGTCTCACTCAAAATGGTATCCCTCGTGTTCCTTCCCCAACGCCTTTTATTTGAAATCCAGACATAAATTATGTCTGGATTTCAAATAAGAGGCGTGCATGCATCGCTGTTGTCGGACCATCCTATATCCATTTGTAATCACCATTATGTCACATAATGGTGATAACAAATGGATATAGGATGGT
>KB307982.1:3877-28877 GCA_000328365.1 Capitella teleta
ATACTGGAATAATAGTTGGCACAGGCGGGGGCAGCTAGTATTAACTAGTAAAAGGACACCATATGTGAGTCTGCTGTGAATTCTGTCTGATGCGGATGGGTGCTGAAATTTGGATTCAACACTAGGAATTATAAAATACACGTGAAATATATATCGTGCATAAAGTAATGCATCAATTAATTGCGACTAACTGAAAAATCGCGCGTTGCCCGGTGATTTACCAAATTGTAACGCATTCTGGCTTCCAAGTATCGAAGGTATTCATAAAGCTTTTTTTTTTCTTTTACACACACGTGGTCGATAAAAAGAAGATAAATGACTCAGTCCACGGTTTAAAAATAAACCTGGATGGTTTCCTTTTTTCGAAAAAGTTTAACAAACTTTTGAGCAGCATATAAGAAACACACTGAATATTTGTATGTTAATTTCAAATGTATTTCTTACGCGACCATAGATAATACTGACAAATACGCCAAGTTGCTTCACGGCGAGGCCGTTCAACGACCCTAGACGGACTTTGAGCATAACTCACAGGGTGTTCGGCTCTATGCAGTGTACACGCATTGTAAGATTTTGTAAGTTCGCGTAATTGAACGGCGATATCGATCTGTCGCTTCCAGTTGCATTGCAGTAGTAGAAGTACGGTGTATTGGGTTTCTTTTCCAAGGCTAGGCACTAGGGGACAGTATTACACGACAAACATCTGAACGTCCGATCGGATGCAGCGTCCAGGGTATGTTTCCAGTTGGCCGATCGAAAGAAATACGAAAATGCTTCTGTTGGTGCAGGAAGAGGTCCGGCAGTTTTATGAGGAAGAAGGGGTGGGGAGACTATTAGTTGTAGTAATTTATGTGAGTCTGTTATGAGTTTTATGACATGAGTAATGGATATAATACTAAATACTATGCATAACCTATGTTTCACAGATAACTCTCATTGATCAAACACGTCCATATACTAACATATATCTTATTGCTATTCAACTCTGATAACTTTATCAACACGTGAGCAAAATTGTTTTCACCATAACACGAATTAACTTATTCCCAATGCCAATGGACTGCTTGCATACTCCAAATAAGAGCATTTTTAAAATTCTTGTATCTTCAGCAGATAATAGCCTCTTAATTGGTCAATTATGTTAATTTGGGAACCTTTTTAGATTGATGCTATGGGCTTTTGGAGTGACAAGAGACCTTTTTTTGAAAATTTCTGTCAACTGTGAATGTTATTAAAGACAAATTAAAACACGAATATTCTGCTCGGGCAAAATAGCTTGAAACGATATGAGAGCGAGATTTCTTGTATGAGAACTACTGAAAGATCTGCTCACTCCACGGTTCCCATTATTTGTCTTTTGGAATGCATCCTCTATCATCCGTTACTAGATCAAAACAATCCGAGGTCCTCTTTTAACTTCGACTGAAACAAAGGTTTATTATTTTTTATATTTATTTCCAGTCATTCTTTCATATCCAAATGTTGTGCTTTCCTCTGTCGGTCCCTAGCTCTCACACAAATCTTATGATTTTCCTTGCCCCCTCGCATGGCCCCGCAGGGAAATTATTCGTATTTTAGTGGTTAGGGATTGCATCAGGAAGCACGAATTGGTTCAAACTTTCGAGTTGCTAAACCAGAATTTTGATATTGTTAACGCACCCATGCACGATCCAATTATTGGAAGAATAATTGTTCTTGCTCAATGCCAATACTATGGTTGGGCCAATAAGACAATGAGCTCAAGAGCTAATGAAAATAAATTATACAACAGTGAGTTTATTTTTCTTCCATGTTACATTATTATGGTTGCATAGTTGTTAAATCCCTACCAATACACGTTTGACTGTTCTCTTTGGTACATGTACAAGCCCTGGCTTTCTTTATTATCATCATTGAATTTATTTGAAACTTTTGTGAAGTGGATTATTTATATCAAAATTCTGCTTTGAACCACTTCGTCTCTATGACATTGGTGTTGCCAGATGCATAAGATCTGACCAGGATCCTTGTCCTGGTCACATTGCCGATCATTAGCAGTGTCAATCTTATGATCTTAAAGCACATTATCAATGCACTGATACATTGATTCTCGATCACGATGGCATGTCCATAAATGAGGTGCATGGTGATATCTTACAGGTCCGTTCGAGTCATCATGTGTCGAATAGTTATCATTTTCTGTACCAGCATCTATAGCAATCCCAAAGTAGTTGGACTTTGCAAATTTCCTCACTTTCATCATCGCTTCTTGGCCAATCAAATCTATTTCTAGGCGTTTTTTCTTTTCTTGCATTATTTTTTTTTTCCACAATTATAATCGGCTGTAATTTTGCTGTCTGGAAACATCTCTTTGAACATTCCGTTGGTGGAATCAGCTGACTACAATGCACATTTATTAGCAATGATTCATCCAGTGAAAATATCTTCAGTGTTAGTAATTTGCAGTTTATATATGTAAATGCATAAATAAATAAATCATTTTGGTTTAATGCAATATATCCATCGAAAAACACAAAGCAATGCCCATGAAACACGAGTACTTGGTCATAATATATAGGGTCCCCATTATAAGTCCAGACCTAAGAGACTGTACGTTGGTAGGTAATTGATCACCCAGGGGAAAAGAACCCATTACCCATGGATTAAAAGTCCAACGTTCTACCAGTGAGCAATATAGGTATGTTATTTTCGTGTATTATTTTGTTTGTTTGTTTGTTTGTTTGTTTGTTTTTTTGTTTGTTTTTTTTTTTTGCGACCATCTCAGCATTCAGTTGTGTTTTGAAGTCGCGATGTGATCGACCAGGGCCTTTTTTCCATCACATTTGTCGCTAAAACCATCTCCAGAGCAGATCGTGCACCGGGCAAAGTGCTCACCTTTGGGAGATTTGACTATGAAAGTCATGTTGTAAATGAAAGTAGAGTAGCACACGTGTACAGCCAGTGTACATAACTAACATAAGTAAACAAGCTGAGCATATAATGAAAGAGAGCATCTGATTAGTCACTTCTTCTGAACGCTACAGAGCATGGAGCAATCACACGCAACCTAATAAGAATACAACTAGAAATTAAGCGAGAAACGGAGCTGCAGTGATTAAAAAAAAAAAAAAAAAAATGAAATTGATGAAAACCGGATCTAACCGGAGATTTATGAGGGGTCTAAGAAAACGGAGTCTCTGTGTCATATAATGGCATGTATCATAATATTTATTATTTTTATTGTATATTACCCGGGCGTATCTTAGCAATAGCTGTGCTGGTTAAAACAGGTATTTGAACCTCCGTAGTTTATTATAAAGGATACCGCTAGTTGTTCTCGCTTTTACGCCATCTGCTCATAGGCTGTACTCTGCAGCGAACTCTCTGCTTTCATGCAGAGCCATTAGCGATTTAGGTCAACTCTATGAGAAAACAGCAATGTGTGTCAAGTTCAACACGATAATGGCTTCCGCTGAGTTCATCTGTTTTCCATCAACATAAATTTCCTGTTAAATAATATTCACCTGGTTGTTCATTGCATTGCTTTTCCCAGTCTGAAGATATAATACGAGCTGTAATAATGTGTGAAAACACAATCAATCTGATATCATATAAAGGTAAGGAAATTTCCTTTATTAGCTGCATTTCGAAATCGGTTTCTGATTATCGCCACAACTCTCATTTGCCTTGGAAATCTGTAAAAAGCGCATGCAATAGATAAAGGCCGCACACCAACAAATTTGACTATAAGACACCTCATACACACGCTTTTCATTTTCGCTTTCTTTAGTGGTGTCTAAGCCTCATTTTTTATTTACGTGATTTCTTTCGGGGCAAATATAAGAAGCTTTTCGTTGTTACATACTACAATGGGTGTCCCTCAGATCCAATCAGGTTTGCGCGTTTATCTGCACAAGTCAAGCAATGCACTATAGAGATACTAATCAACGAAATAACAGTACGTTTATCATTTGTAAACCTCAAGATTATTCTTGAATTGACTAAACAGGTATCCGATGTTGTACTACATCGTGTATAAGATTCTCAACAGAATCAGTTTAGTCTAGAGAATCGATTCTGAGTGCTTATTTGATTCGAACCATTTAGACTCTTTGCCCTGACTTCAAAGCATCACAGAATTAATTATCTTATGTATTCCATCAGCCCACAGTTTTGAGTCTGTATTAGATCAAATAGATTAACAAAATCTATTCTGTAAATGTTTTGAAGTCTGGACAAAGAGTTTCAGATGTTTTTGTTTGTATCAAATAGGCTCACAGAATCGATTCTCTAAGTTATGTTATTCGTCCACAAAAATAATACTGTAAAAGATCTTATAGCTCTACAAAATTGATCCTGTTCTACAGTGATGGCAAGGCGAAATGCTTGAGATGGTTCTGTTTGTATTAAATAAGCACACAAAATCGATTCTCTATACTATTCTATAAGCTCACAGTTTTTTTTTGGTCTAGATTTCGATGTTCAAGATCTAATAGTTTAACAGAACAGAACTGATTCTATTTACATTTAATTCGACCTCTGAATCGATTCTGTAGAATTGGATACACCCATGGACCCGAGTCTGTTATTAAACCCCTATAGCTTCACAGAACTGAATCTGTTGCCTATGTGATAGTCTACAATTAGCTCCCCCCCCCTCGTTGTTGTATGGGTACGCCCCTCTGATTCATGATGGTATTATTTGGTTTTCGCAGCCAGCACATTTTCGCACGACACCGGGCTGGGAGATAATTTGGTTATTGACAGTGATAAACAGAGTGTCTAGATTTAGGATAACCTTTCACTGGGTTAACTCAGGGTTAGCTTTCTCGTCAATCATAACCAATTAACCACCCACGGTGCCAGGAAAGTTTTGAACCTCGGGTACAGGGTACTTCAAAATACAATGGCATGCATACTTGATAATCCAATATTAACACTCAACCCTTCAATCACAATATGATCCTGGCAATAATTAAGCAGGTTTACCCCAGGTGCATCACTTTGAAGAGATACTACAGCTCATACCTGAATAGCAACTGGATGAGATTATTCCGAGAGTTGGAGATTACAATGTTTAGCACCTTCTTGAGTGATCGCTTTCTAAGGCAATGATTATCCCTTGAAGTTAACCTGCTTGCCAACTATACCATTCACATTGCATGCAGCTTATAATCCCAGAATTGGACCAAAATAGTAGTTTTCTTTATAATTTGAATAGGTATGGAGATGATAATCTTACTAAACAAGATGACATTGGTCTATCTTCCCATTGTGAATAATTACATAGTGTGTCACGAGCTGAGCCACTCGCAGTTTCGCATGAATAAAAAAAAAAGAAGTTTATCCGATATAAATTTCATACTTATTGCGAGTAAAAACTCGCAAAAGCTCAATCCAAAACTATATTATTATTTGATTAAAAAAAAAAAAACCGGATAGTAAAATTATTCATGGTTCGGTGCGCCGAAACCTGAATCTGCAAAGATCAAGCAAACGAATGACAGGGTTGCTATGGCAATATTTTTTTCGCGTATGCGAAGTTGGAGGCCACTCGATGACGAATTTTCATGAGTGATGTCGGATCCGGTATAGACATATTATATGTGTTTATTTCGCGCAATGAAATATCGATGCAAATCAATAAGAAAGTAATAATAATAATACTATAAATAATATTAGTATACCAACATCTCCCTATGTATATTAATTATGCATAATTTTTAAGATATTGAACCATTGATAACTCTACTTATTTATTCATTTTATAAGAATATATCTATACTATTTATTTCGCATATAGATGCAATATATGACACAGAAAAAAAAGCCCCCATTAAATGTCTATAAATAAAAGTTATTCATTAAAAAAAAAAAAAAAAAAAAAAAAAATTAAGTCTAAAATCAATTTCTGAGGGTTGAATTTTGAATCGAGAAAGCCTAATGTGGTATCCACCCACTGGGCTAAAAAAATCCAAATGTTTATCCCATTGCAGCATTCGCCAGTCTGTGAGGCATTTGTGTTGACTTGTTCTGAGCAAGAACGAGAATGTCTCCTGGTAGCCCGCAACGCATGCCCAGGGGTCAGCTTACTAGGGACACATAGACCTAATTTCACAATTCACAACAGACCCAATTTCGCAATAATTGGCGTGAAATGTTGTAGAAATAAAATACATTAATTTTGATTGTATTGTTGAGACGATATAATTAAATATAAAAAGAAAGAGCTAAACAGTTAAACATTTAACGTTAAGAAGTTCACCTGTGGCCAAGTGCTCGACAATACAAGTTAAATTGAGATCCCCAGTCTCTTCTGAGCATCATGAAATCACCCAAAGCTGTGAATTACCACCAGCCTAACTGTCATCGGTCAATGTTCGACAAATTACTAATGAGGCTATAAATTCGATGAAAGGAAGGGTTCAAACCCCGAAGGCATCGACCCTCTCTACCAGGTAATTCAATGATAGACTACTAAGTAAAGGGCGTGATGGATCAAAGAATGGGCTCAAACAGAGCAAGGGTAGATCCGTCCTTCTAATCAATGATCACACACTCAGCCGTGTAGGATGTTTTCACTCTTGAAGTGCAATTAACAAACAAACAAACAACATTGTAAACCACAAATAGTGAATCGATGTGTGTCGCGTATCAGGGTGGTGTTGCATTGCAATTTAAATCGAGGATGTGCGTTAATGCGTCTGATAGTTTGTGTGTGTGTTTTGCAAAGAGGTGAGGTCCAAGGAGAGATCTTTCAGGTAATCCACGTGATGGCGTGGTTATTGTTTGGAGTTGATGGAGGTTGTTGACTGTGCTATGCTGAGTGCGATTGTAACGGTAGCTCGTGTACCTTTAGTGTACTTCGCTCAGTAGTGCAGAGTGCTGCTGCATTGTGTCAGTAATACAAGGTGGTACGTGAAGAAGAGATATGGGCTGCTAAAACCCGTCTATGCACACACGGATGGTGATAACGCAAAAATGCGCTATAACCAATCTAAACTTGTTAGAGTGTAAATTAGATAGCCTGGACAACAATTGTTGACAGCTTTCAGTTTAGCAAACATTATAGAAACGTGCGGTGGCATATTACAAGGATTCAACCACAGCGTGTACTCAAGAAAAGCGAGTGAGATGTTTTCACCTGGCACGCAGGTCATTACTTCAATCTGTCTTCATCCCTCTCACGACTAATATGACGGAGTCAAGCTGCTGTCTCTATAACGTTACTTTGACGTTTAATAATTCTAAGATGCTTTGTAACCATATAATACGGCCTTCTTGTGAACGTCCTCTGCCCAGTGCTTCTTTCGTGAACAAAGAGACAAGTCCCCTTCGAAGGTATCTTGTTATCGGACCTGCTTCAAGGGTTTCATCATAGGTGGCGTGAAGGACGGTGTGTCTGTCATTAGTCCGGATTACGCCTAATGCCACGTGTTTGACATGAACTAACCGATATTGTGTGAAAATCTGATGAGAATTGTACCAAGAAAGATTTGACTTAAGGGCCAATCATGTGGATCTTCAAAGGGGTTCTTAAAAAATATTCCTGCTCTAGGTATACTAGTATCTATAATTATGATCGTCATTTCACAAATAATGTCACATGTATAGTATCCCTAAAAAAAGCTATAGAACAAACTCAAGTGAAATGATACTCACTGCTTATTGAATCTTCATTTTAATGACGATGCCTTTCATGAATTTCATTGGATTTTCCAGAATAATTGACAGACACAAAACTCTTCCTGTATAAAGACCTATAGAATTTGAAAAACATCACCCATTACCAGCTAAAAACGTGATAGGACACCTTGGCATTTGCATTTTTTTTATGGTATTTACATATCATGTAGCCTTCATCAATCTGAGCAATTAGCTGTGATTTTGTTAAAAATAAAAATTCTGTATTAAGAAAAAATCTGTATAAATAACATGTCATTATTTTGATAACCAATGCATTGAATAAATACAGCTTGGACTGGTTCTTCAAGATGTGGTGCTCAAGATTATTAATATTTAAGTTCAACCACATTAGTTTTCCCGCTGAGTGACTTTTAAAAAGCTAACTGGCATATGTGAGAGATGTCTGCGTACCACGATAACACGTCCTCCAACTTTGTCAGCAACCATAATGGACTACTTCAACCTCTGTGTATGTCTTCTTTGTCTCTTTGTCCTTTTGGATTTATTGGTTCCATCGAATCCCGTGACACTTCTCTGACAATGCCATGGGCACAATTGATCAGTTCAACGCTGCTTTGATAGGTAATTCAACAATTACCTGCATCAGTAAACCCAAAGAAAAAGAACTGGCCTCGATCGACGGACTCTTTTTTTTTTTTTTTTTTCTCAGAGCATTTTTTTTTTCGCTTCTCGAAAGTTACGAGGTGCTTCTTTTCTAATGCATCCCAATATGGTGTGCGACGACAACTGCACAATGCGACAATATGGGTAAGAAATGTCCATGTCAACTTAACCTGAACATCCGTTTGTTCATGGGTTGGTTCAAACGGCGGATCATCCAATGGAATAGCCAATTCGTTCACCAGCAGGTGCGCTTTTGTGAATTAATATTTCTTTTCGTCAAGGGATAATAATGACCCAGAAGCCTCATCACGGCCATCTAGGCGCAGAAATATAATCTTATTTCTCACAGCGAATGGTTGATGCACCTGACATCACACATCAAATCCACTTTGAAGGTAATTAAGGAGTTCTACATGAAAGGGCGAGTTGACCTTTACCTGTTCATCAGCAAATCAGATATGGACGAGGCGTCATTAATAAAACAAGGAGGATAACATTATTATAACGCCATCGTGTTCAGGTATGCATTGCATAATATACATACAGTTCTCTGAATGGCTATTTCTGGGATGCATTTATCGATATTTGGCTATGAATTTCACAATTTGCAGCAACACTAAACAGTGGCTGATTGATACAATTACCAATGGATCTGTTTTTCAATAAATGCTCATCGGGAGAATGCCTGCTGCCATGTAGAGCAGCTCTGTTATTTGTCAAAAGTACTATTGTTTTTTAAGAGGCTGGAGAACTTTGTGGGTCTGGTTCAAGCACTTTTATAGACACTTTTGTATATCTGCGCACATCCAATTGCACTGTTATTATCTGTTCTTAATAGGTATGCATTACCGACTCTAAGCAACTTTGACTTTTGCTCGGTCCACGGTACCCAACTTCAGAAGCGGCTATTGCATATAATTATGATGTGCAATGGCTGCTAATACAACTAATGGGCAGAGTAGAAGGATTGCTTAAAGATATCGATGTCAAAATACATTCAGGTGCATGACGTCCATCTGGACCACCTGCTAAAAATAGCAGTAAATGGCCTTTTCACTAATAGCCAAGGTCTAAAGGCCAAGAAAACCCCGGTCTCTGACCTTATTCTATTATACGACAGCTGAGGGGAAATTTGTAGACAATTAAAGGATACCGCATAGGACAGCTTACTCCCTCAAGGCGCTACTGACGTCATCCGTAGTCCCACCCATTCTGTTATGTGCCTCAAAGGAAGAGACGTGTATGGGAACCTTAATTGATTGACCTCGAGAGAACTTGGTTAGCTTAGTGAGTAAGTTGACTGTTGCTGTCTTTGAAGCATAACAGTGTTCTATGGTTGCCGTGAAGAAATTTTCCCGAGGGTGATACAATCGTCAAGAAAAGCCTTTATATTACGTGCACCGTGCAATCAAAACTGATGCTGTTAATTAAATAAAACTAACAAAGCACCCAACTCTCATTTGCTCTACTCTGCTCTGCTCTGCTCTGCTCAGCCAAAACCCTCTTTTTTTTTGGAGCTGCTTGACCGAACATGAGTTGGAGTGAGCTGCACAATAGGATATACATCCGACCTGTATTGTATATAGCTATTATATAATCGCCCATTGCACTGACAGGACCCAATCCTTGGCCAGCGTTGATGTTCATTGCCATGGCGACCGGAGCATCCACTGTGCACTCTAAGCACCGAGTCAAGGACCATGATGGATTGTTCTTGGTGATATTGTTCATTATTATTAAAATAAACCAAATGCTACGTTGTATCCAATTGATCACCCCTGCAGTAAACTGTCAACGTTAGACTGTTCAATCTTCCTGATCACACAAGACTCCAAGTCTGCCGGACTTACATGTATTTTCATAGTGCGGGTCGTGATGTAATTATATATTAAATATGATTATATAATATAATATCATTGATGATGTGTGGTCCGAGTATCGTTCCGTGTAAGTTAATGTTCGCTGATAGTTGCATTTTTCATTGCTTCCTTGATATCCAAAGCAATGTATAGTATAAGGTAGATGCAATAGTATGTGGAAGGTGGCGGTCACACCAATTGTCATTTTTAAAACAAAACCAAAGTTGGGGACTGGGTTGAAATAACAATTGCTCCATCATTTCTTTTAATTCAAACCCTTGAACAAATAAAGCGTGTCAGCATGCCAGTCTTTGGTTCATTTGGAGAAGAGTACGTTACACTATGGTGTGTCATGTAAACAAAAAACGATAACGTCCGTCTCGCCATATTATCCAGCTTGGGTTAACTGTAGTGTGTAAAATCATTAATTATGGCCCAATTTAATCAATAATTTGAACTTACATCGGTGCCTTGATATTTCGATTCCCAACAGCACTCAACTGGACTCACAGAAGCTGTAACCATATAGTGGCCTGAATAGAACCATCTGAAATTAGTACCCTGGAGACCCTGGATGGAATTGGCACTAGACTGCCAGGTATAGAGATATAGTGTAATATGTAAACATATTCGACGACCCTGCAACTGTTGAGTGTTGTCATGTCAGTCGTGGCCACAGAGTTTCAATCTCATATTATAATATCAATTTCGACCAGGATGCAAGCGGCGTGTTGCTTTGTCCATGGCTCCATTGTGCAGAGTGGATGTCAATTTCCTTTGCACATGTTTGGTGTGTGAATGACATGGACGCTTATTGCCTCTTGCTATGTGGCTTCTGTTAATCCGTCGATGCGAGTGTCACATGAATAGCACAATGAGTGCTGCTATCGGAAGGATGTAGTTCTCGACCAACGACCGATATTGCCCACACGTTTTTGTTTTAATTCATCTTTTGGATATAGAGTTCTAGGTATAGTGTTAGGTGTGCGAGGGGCACCAAGTTGTTCATACAATAGATCGCCTGACTGCAATCTTATGCCGACCGTGGGAGGTTGAGGTCCTGAGTTAAAGATTTGTTAGGCCTAGGGAGTTACGATTTTGAAGCATACAATTGACATAATTATAGTTTTCCGGTGTCTCTCACTCTACGGTGTTTTCCCACTGCGTGGCAAGGCCGGCGCTTTGTACCTCTGCCTGTGGTTGTATGCCCACACAATACCCCAAATCGCCCCAATGTTACCCTTCTAATATAGATCCTCTGAAGTTCAAAAATATGTGCGCTTCGAAAGGAATAACCGAAGGGAATAGTGGGTCAAGATGATATGCAATAAAGCTATAACACCGGAACAAAAGTTTCAAATTAATACAATAAATAAATCAATTATGATTGCAATCATATCAATAATATTATGTGGAAGCCATGCATCAGGTATTACAGGAATAAACGACCAAATCATCATTGTCCATTCAAACCAATGCTTCTTTGTATGTTCTGATGTTTCGGCGTGCATAACCACAACATAAAGGCACTCACCAGACGCGTAACATTGCGGAGATAAGGAAATGTCATTCACCGCGATATCAACGTCATAGGTGTCTCCTGGAGCAACAAAAAAGATGATCTGAAAGCTGAAATGATACACAAGAGATTGGTGACTATTACATGACCTGGCGTCGCACTGTAACCCTACCTTCTCTCGATGTCTGGAAGAGCCACGCTGACCCGTTGATAGGATTCCTCGTGGTGCATTGGAGGAGAGACCCAGAGTTTCTTAGACTTCATTGGTGTTCTTGCCGATTGTTCTTTGAGATAAACTTTGAATTGAGTCCATCGGTTTCCATATTTGTGGTAATAAAAACGCAACTGTGGAATGTTTGCAGGTGGTTATGCAATGGTCGATTTTGGTGTCAGTGTCCTAACCTTGCAAAATTGACCGAAGACGGAAGAGTACCAAAGGGATTGGTACGGAGGGGGTAGGAGAGTGCTTCGTAATTCACCGCTCGATTTCAAAGGATTATCACCCAGCACACCATTGTGTGATTCAAGATACAGATAATGATCTATGGGTGTAATCATAACGTTTGTGAGACATTATGATTTGTGAATCATAACGTACCAAAGGTGGAGCCATTATGATCAGGACCGTGCTTGATTGGTGCTCTTTGAATGTGCCATTTTAACGTTGATTTTGCTGGGTTAGTCATGTTAAAATAACCACATCTCCCATGCTCGAAATTGCATCTCCCACCGGGAGGGATATCACCTGAGAGGGATTAGGTTAGCACACAAATGTCAAGCTTTGATGCCGCCTACCGCAAAGGGATGACCTCTCATCGTCACCCGCCGGGCACTCCTCAACCCAGTCGCACAAGGAAAGACTAGAAATGCATCTGTCCCGTTCCCCCTGCACCGATTGACATCGAAACTCACCCAAATGACAGATCGGCTCATCTTTTTCACCTGAAAAGATATAACGTATAACATCAATGGTCATGACACTGACAATCCTTCGTCATCCTGAGTAGCGCAAACTCTATTTTGGGCGCTATTTTGGATCTATTGTTAGAACCGATCAAACATGGACGAATCATGCACAATAGCTAATTGCATTGACCGTTTGACGCCGTAAGATTATTTCATTAGCATTCGTCCTTGTTAAATTCGAGAAATGACTGCATACCCTGACCACAACGGCACTAAATTCATTTAATTAACCTCATTCAGAGCATGATTTATATCCAGCCAATGCCACTTAATATCAATTGGTGTTAATTGCATGTAAATACAGCTTTAGGAGAACTGGATTGACATCTCTGGTAAGGTAAACAACCAATTTGCCTTGGTAATCTTAAACTTCCTTATACGATGTAATATACTTAATGTTAGATTTGGAAGCGGAGATTTAATTGTGACACCATTTGTTGAATGGTGATTTTGCTAATCTGAAGTTTGCTTTGTACTTGCATCCTATTGAAGGCACCTATACTAGTGTAATAAGATTCAATCATGAATTGATAGCAATGAATTCATTGTTAATAAATAATAATGCATGGCTATAAATTATTCAAGTACATATGTATTTTAGTTTCTTATGATATTAATAGTACTCTTTTCATTGATGCAACAATATCTACGAAGGAGAACGAAACTGAACAAAAGGTTCGCATTTGATCTATTTTTTTTTATGAAATAATGTGATGATAAATGCCTCCTAAAATAGTTCGTATCAAATTCAGTGTCCATTGTAAGGGTGGATGTCCATTAGAAAGAGATTATGGCGGTACGTCAAGGGCAATTTTCCCATTAATAAACCTTGAGCAGTAGACAGTTGTGGTAGGGTGTGGTATCAGTTATAACGCTGTGAGTGACATGAATGTGACCGACTTTTTGATAGATGAATCCTTTCCGGGGTTTGTTGAAGATCTGACCCGAAGCGCGAGAGTCGAAACACATTCAATTTGATACGACAATGATATGGGTAAGCTTTTATTTTCGCCTAAATTGGGAAAAATACATACTGCTATACATGTATACCACTGTCTATGGTGGAATGCAGGATAAAGAGCCCTTAGGATTTATCGATACGAGTAGGGGAAACCCCGGTCCCGGGCCTTCTGTTCTGGCGCCCGTATCACCTGAATGGGTTGGGTGAAGCCGTAAAACCCCATCATGCCCAATGCCTCATGCCTCATGCATGACATTCTTAAACATGTGTTAAATGTCCAAAAACACAATTATTTAATTCATATTGTGAGTCTAATTAACGTGTAGCTAACCAAATGAACCTGATTAATGGAATATTTAGTTATGTGATATGCAAAGTCATATGAACAAATAACATTAATCAAACAGACGGATCTAGGAGACCTGAATTGACATCTCTGGCACAGTAAACATCAGCTTTGCCTTGGCAATCCGTCACTTTCTTTTTTTCCGAAGTTGTAATGTTCTTCAGGCTAGAAACTAAAAGATGAGGTTTAATTATGGCACCCTTTGTTACATAGATATCCTGCTCATTTGAAATGTGATTTGTACATGTATCCTATGAAAGAAATCACCCCTTAGGCGTTGAACCGTAAAACCCAATCATTCCTTATGCCTCATGCCTCAAAGTTCAAGGCAAGTTCTTCCAATTTGTGCTTCGTCTTGTCATGTGGATTCTTTCTTTCTGAGTTGATCTCTTATTGAACAGCATGACGCCGAAATCCTCTGTCTGATGTCAGTTCTTGGAAAGAAAGCAGCTGGAGTCTCTTACGGATATTTACATATAACACGGTTCTTCGTATATTCTTGCCAAGTTCTAACGATAACCATGACGTCATCAACGTTTGTGCTCCATGGTCTACCCGAGAAAATATAATAACATTCACAGAAAATTATCTATTTTTTCTTATTGCCAGCAGTGGCCAACAACGCACCATTTGTTAATCTAATCTACTAGCAAGCAATACCTTTGTGAGTATATTTGGGTTTTGGATGTTATATATAGAGCCAGTAATTATTAAATTTTTTATCAGAACAAAGTTCCACCTCATGTCGTGAATGGCTCACGGGAATGAATGGTAGATGCTTTCATCTGCATGCGCAATTTTGCCATAATCTTTTATTTTTTATTTTTATATCTTGCAAAATTGACAAAGCTAGTATATATATGGAAAGTTAAATATGAAGTCTTCAAGCAGAGTTAACTTTTTATACGTTGACTTACAAGAAGTTAAAATATCGAAATATAATTTAGTGAGTGCATTCTAATGGCACTTTCAAATGCAGGGTATGTACTGGTGTACTGGTCTATGAAATTTCACCGATTAGACTCTATTTTTATAGCGAAGCAATTTTCTGACGATTCCCATTAGCCAGTCACCACACCGATTGAGTTAATTGTGCGATTTAGAGTTAAGTGTGCCAATGTCAGTTTGGAACAACACAATGCAACTGTGCAGAAGAAACTGTTCAGAAAAAACCAAGCATACGTTAAACATTCATCTGTTAATAATTCGAACTGTCGGCCTTGTGATTGACCTCCTAATTCATTACGCAGAATGTCGTTTGATCAAGTCATCTATAAAAAACACAATGTTAAACCGCAAAATTGCGATTTAAGCTGCGGTTAATGGAAACATATTTAACAATGGAAAGCTATCATTGTGAAAAGATCGATTTATACCCTGTGCAGTATTGTTATAAGGATCGGATTTCCACGGGTATATTTTTAAATGATAGCTCGTATTCTTGTGTTACTACTGAGCGACTCGCCATGTCACAACTGACACAACTGACTTTTATGTATTAAAGTCCATCTGATATGTGTATTACGAACACTGTGCAATAATACCTGAGCAATAATTACATGGAATTGCCCCCGACATTCCTCCTTCGACCTATCTTAGTGTTGATGGGATTCTCGGGCATCAAAGGCAGAGAGATCTACAGCTATCAGACTGCATTAGTTGTCCTTGCTGTCTCTGTGACCTTCCATTATAATATCCAAAGAGTGCAGGAGAACCAACCAGTCCATATTGGTGTATAAAATGGTAATCGTGTTTCAAGGTTTTTAGATAGAGGTGAATTAATTCACTGATCTATTTTAGATTCTTATACCCTGGGTTTTATGCCATCACATTACAATTTTTTTATAAGAATCAAGGTGATTATGCTTCCTACGGTTTCTTTATGACTTCGACAATTTGTGCCTCGCAGCCAGTGTACATTAAATATAAAAATGTGTTGCACTAGAAGAGTTGATGCCTTGAAAAATCACTATCAAGGTAAACATAATATTAGGAGAAAGCAGAACTCAATAAACTGCCCCTTTCCAATTAATTAATTAATTAATTGATCTTCGCCGAGCATACACGCATAAGTGGCTGCATGCATTCCATGGAACAGTTGGTTCATTGAAATGATTTCATCGTAGTATTTTTAGGGTTAAAGCACTCAATATTATACATCATTGTGGTGCTTTTGAAAGAAGCATCATGACGCTAGGTTTCTCATTTAGCGGTTTCGTCAATGGAGCCAATTATCCATTATAACCATATAGGGCTTTCAGTCCTGTGGAACAGGTGACATCTTGTGGAATCAACCTAACTCGATGCACATGTAAACCTTGTTTTCCAGGATCTCTAAATCTTTGGTTAGTATATGAATATTTACCATAAGCACAAGGCACCAGTTCAATGTCATCTATGTCAACACGGTAATGTCCATCGCCACCTTTGACAACCTCTGATGAAAACTCCAGTTGAAAAGTAGAGTTAATACAATTGGGCCCATTGCATAAATCTACATTAACACTCTTCCATCTGAAAAATTCAATGCAAAATTATCAATATCGCTCTTGCATATCCCACAAGACCTATTTTCGGGATAAGTGTTTCGAAGACTCCAGAGTTGATGGTGAATGTCTTGGCCGTTTCCTACGTGTAGGTCCAATGATGCCGAGTAGCCACTGGTTCGGACATTGAAGTGGACGTGACAGAAATCCCCGGAATGACCATAGCCCCCAGGACCAGAGTAGAACGGACTGGTCAGCTTGGCTGTTTCATTGTTGGATCTTCGACTGAAAGAAACAATGTTTCCATGGTCTGCAATGAAAAAATATGAGTTTTGAGTTTCGATTTAAAAACAGGCAGTGATGATGAAGTGCGAATGCTAAAAAATTTGTTCCATATTCTAGGTGCAAAATGACCAAAAACAGATGACTGAGTAAGATGAGAACTGCTAAAAGGGACATGTAACAGTGATAAAAAAAGAAGCTCTTAATTGGCGATCACAATTATAAGGCTTAATTAAATCGCAGAGATAAGCTGATGGCTGACCAGGGACACATTTGAAAGTTAAAACGAGTATTTTAAAAGTTATCCTTGCATTGATGGGCAACCAATCAAGTTCGCGTAACACAGTAGTAATGTATACGTGTTCCCTCTTCTTAGTTCCTGTCAGAATCCGTGCAGCAGTGTTTTGCGTCCTCTGCAATTTCTGCACTTGCTGTTTGCGTGATGCCGCAGAGGGTGGCATTGGCGTAGTCAAAGCGCGTCGTCACAACGCTAAACTGCTTATTTTCCATTTTTGGGAACGGGTTTTGCTGTAAGCTATGTCTGGCAATATCGTTTAATGCCAACTCTATTTTTTAACGTTCTAGACGATAAACCGTTCAAGCATTGGTGACAATCATTGACAATCCTACATGAGAAAATGCCTTTAATTACCCGTGTTGTGGGCGGGGCTTAACTCACGCGACCGCCATATTGGACGTGTGACCATTTCCCGCAGAGCGAAGCCTGTTTCCAGTGTGAAGCGAGTCAAGCGACACATAATATCTTCTTTTTTGGGGGAGATTTTGTTGCGATATATAGCAACGACGAAAAAAATAACAAGGTGGATGGTACTGTTGCACAATAAACTGCAACAGTACTAGTTTTTCACGTACAGCTATTGACCCGAGAACGGGAGACGAGGATCATCCAGACGTACAGAGTTATGTAAATGCCATTATGCCAGTATAATCTCTACTACAGAGTTAATTGAGGTGCATACCTCTGGCGCTAACTGTGGAAGCTCTACCTGGGAAGACAGCCCCCCCCTTGCATCAATTGAGGAAAACAAAGAAACCAGTATGCCCCAACCTACAACACTGCCAGTGATCATTCATTAAGTCAACAAATTCATGCCACTTAAAGATCATTAGATTCTGATACCATAATACATGTACAACACAAACAACAATTGCAATCAAGACAATATACATGAGCTATAATTATAATCTATTTTTGTCGATGCTAATAAATTATTTATTTATTATAATGATAACTATAATATTACATTTTACTGGTGGAGAAGTTTCATAACTTTTCTATTTCTTCTCGTGTTGGTTTGCTTAAATATGCTATTTTGCTCGTTCAAATGGTGATTAATTCGAACTACAAACAACAGTTTAACGATATATATTTTGAGATCAACTATGTGATCTGTGCATCAAAATTAAAAGGCAGACTGTCCACGGATCTCAAATATAACTGTAGAATGGTACCAGTGTGGAAAGATTTTACATTATTTCTAATATATAGATATATATTTTCAAGGTGTGAAATGTACGTAGCTATGCTATCACTGGGAATTCTCAGAAGGCAACCAGAATCATATAGTTGAGAAATAATGTATTTGAAGATTGTGAATTAGATGTTCTAAGAGTTGCAACACGTTACACAGGGGGACTTCAATCCAGCTTTTTGATATAACCAGATATATAAACAATAATAATCTCCTCACAAACAAAGAATTTTGGCGGACACTGGTTGACAGAAAGGAGGTCACCATGAAGAGGGTGGGAAGGACATTGGGGCGCGGTGGGTTGTGCCTTCTCTTTGGCAACAGCCATATCAATCAATCAAATCTTTCAATTTTGAGGCTAAAACAGAAGTCATCCTGGCAATTGGAGCCAGCACTCTTAACAAACAGAAAATCAACGCTTACTTCTCGATACGCAGATATAAATTCCATTGTATCAGAATTATCTCGATTGCCCCCCCCCCCCTACGGCCTGTTATCAAACTAAAAAAAATTCTCTACACAATCCTGATTCAGTTTCGATGTCCGTAAAACACTGGCCTCCATGTCATGGCAGTTCCACAACCCCAAAAGCGAAATAATGTTGTTTCCAACCAGGAATGCAAACCACTTAATTGGAGACACGAAATTTGTCTAACCATTTGAGAGATTTATTTGTGAAATGCACTATGTTTGGCAGAGGTGATTTTATAAAAAGCTCTCTTAAATTAAGGGGCATTCTTTGAGGAACATGAATTGAATATATTAAATATTCGTTGCATCCATAGACTGCACATTGGGCTCCATAGTCGGATGACCACTTGCTCTTTTTTGTGACAAATATAACGATGCTCTGCAATCGTCGCAATGCTAATTTCGTCACGCACTCGTTTATTTAAAGCGCATTCGAGCTAACTAGCAAAGGACGTGATGCCCGATTAGAGTGCGAGTTGGAGTTCTTGTTAAAGCTTCATCGCAACATGCAATTATGAGCTTACTGATCGAAGAGTAGGTCACGAACGACTTCTAACGAACGACATTCAATTCACAGTCCAAGCTTTCAGGCCAAACATGCATGGTTTTGATCTCATATTCGTGAGCAGCAAGTATGTGTATATATACAATCGCAAGAATTGTTTTAGCGACATCAACAATATCTAATACCGATTGAATAGTAACTTATTTAGATCCTAAACCTCACCATCATCATCATCATCATCATCATCATCATCATCATCATCATCATCATCATCATCATCATCATCATCATCATCATCATCATATTTAGCAATACGTAATAAATTATCCAAGGCAAGAGCCATTGATTGACAGGGAACTGAATATAAAAAAAAGAAAAAAAGGAAAAAAAAAAACAACTTTAAAAGCAATGAATCATTGAATGCGTGGTGTGAATTCAATTAAAGGCCTATGATTTAATTGACGCGTCGATGCATCGAGTTTCAGACTGTAAACATTTGGGCGGGGCTAAATATGCATGCATGTGAGCATTCATTGCGTCTAAAAGTGGTTGCAGTTGAGGACTTGTGAGTGACCGAAAACTCATGCTTCATCGCATGAGAGAGCACTGCATGTCAATGTGGTCATGCTTGTTTAACAGCACGTAGAACCTGCATGACCGTCGATGCATCGACGGTCGGTTGCTTCGACGCGTCAGGGACAGATCATAGGCCTTAAGACACCAGATCAAATAGCGCCATTTCTAACGGGTACCTTGAATGTGAAACCTTGCTTGTTGTAGCACAATACGGGAGCATCAAATGTAAGAGCGCTTAAGGTAACACCTATGAGTGTACTTCTGAAAGCCCTGTTTCGCTGATCTGAGCGGTTTTTCGTCTTTTGTGTTTAGTTTTTGATCTTCGATTCATAAAGTGCCTTCCACACAGAGTGTGGTAGGCATTGTGGTAGTGTGCAAGGTGCATTGTGATCTACTCGGGAACGAAGTCATTAGGTCATGCACCTGAATATGCAATCATGCTGTAGTGCTATTGCATAACGTACAGCAGAATTCGTGCGCTAGTAGCTAGATGGCGAATATTTAGACAGAGTTGCAAAGATTGCTATCCCACAATCCACCAGGCTGCGCATACTGCATGAATTTGCAATAAAGTGCCATTGGTTGCATAAATTCGTTTGCATTTATTCCTTTCGCCATCATTTCATTCCTTATCCCACGTGCAATGTAAAACCATTGCTTTAATATACCTTGATATTATGCATTTATTACATGCACCACGATCCAGATCGGAGCAATCAAGCGCTTGCTTCCGCGATCATTTGATGAAATCCCCCAAATGCACCGGAACCAATGCATCATACGTTCTGATCCGTTCATACTTGCACGCTTAAGATTTAGATGAATCGACTCATGAATTTCACGCACAAGTCACGTCGGTGATCATCGGTGTCATCAAATAGAGGTGTGTCCGATTTGATACCGTGTCTGCATCATGCATTTAGCCATGCACAGAGCCACGGTATCAAAAAGAGCGTCACGATACTATCACATGAACCATATAGGATTGAAGATGGTGCAAACGGTTCAATGGAACGGCTTATACGCATAATTGACCTATCGTCTCTGGCGGCGATTATACTCTTTTAGCATGCATAATCTTGTTAGTTCATGGTATAGCGATCGGTTTGAACTGTCTATTGAAGTACCGGTTCTCGGGCTCTCAATTCATCCAATATTAAAATAATTAAGTTGCTAATGACAAACTCCCAGTTCTACCCAGAGGAACGCAAACTATCATTAAATGATCCACATAGAATTGCAGATGTAATTGGGTGTAATCGGTTGAATGAAAGATGTTACATGTGTAATTAAGACCTCGCCTTGGGCGACGATTAGACTTTTGAAGCATGCATAATCCAGCAAACAACTTGAAGGAGGAGAAAATACCGAGGGATGCGTGAAAACAGTGGCTGCAATTTATACAACTCTAGTAAATTAAGATCTCGGTGTAGTTTTATCAGAGGCTGTTGAAGAGGCCGCAAAATTATAAAAATATGAGTTTTATCAATATACTAATTAAGTAATTCCATGGATTCTCAACACCTTCAGTTTCTCCCTTGTGCTCATATTTCAAAATTCCTGTGCACTAGCTATTATGTATAATGTATAGTATGTACATTATTTTAACTGAGTTCATCAATTTTTAAACGATACTTACACACATCCCATTTTTACTCATAACCCAGGTCCACCCAATCATTGCATTATCATTATTGAAAAAAAAAAATCCATTCATTTTTGTTTTGTAATTTGTTTGCATTGGCGGTGACGTAGAAATTGACCACGGGGAGAGGTTAAGGTTTTTCTCAACCCATCGGCTTATCTTCATATGGGAAATACTTGCAAACCACTACAGGCACTCGTACTTTTGCAGAGGAATCCACACCCTGGGAGACACTGGATGAACTTGCATTTGAAAGCAAATCAAACAGAAAAAGAGGCACGAAGGCCACTGTGGTGGAACATCCTACGATGGCATGAATCTCGCTGCTGTTGGATATGAGGCTCAAAACATGGATATTATTGGATATCAATGTACGGAGAATGCTTGCTGCGTCTTATATGTAGACTCATTGTTATTCATGGATATCATTATGGATATCATTATGGATATCATTATGGATATCATTATGGATATCATTATGGATATCATTATGGATATCATTATGGTAATCATAATCACAACCACATTAACTATCATACAGCTGAATAGTGTTAGGAAAAAAAGGGATTCATAATTCTCATTCATATTTCCACAACCAATGGAAGATTCCATCAATTGAGACGTTATACATACATGAAATACAGGACATTCTTCCAACTGAGTGGGGTTTGAGACCATCAGGGATTGGCCAATTAGTCTTCAACTTGCGCATGTCAACATTCCACTAGCCATTGGCAATCGGGCGAGTGCTCATTTTGCACCCTGCATATTCCGGACTAAAGAGTTCAATGTCCTCAGTGTATACTATCATACGAATCACGGTTCGACTGGTTCCTGTAGAGATACGATCAGCAGGGAAGTCCCATAATTGGTTGTCAAGGATACTGTTCATTCAAATTCACATTATTTTCTTATCAGGGCAGGGCGGTGAGAAGAGGATGTACAGTAAAACCTCAGTTTAGCGTCAAAGGTTAAGGAACTTAGGGTGAAGTGGATTTATTCCGATGTTAATTTACATACAATTATTACCCGGATGTAATATATGATGTTCACGGCCGCGCATAACGACATTAAATCCATGGTGAATGCCGCCATTATATTTAGGCTTGACAGTAATACGTTTTTATTGCTTTTATATATATTATATGCTCCGGTTTTATTAACGAGGAAGAAGTTTTCGGAGAATGCACCTAATTCACTCTCGTTTTGATCCTTTGAAAATACGGGTCTTTATGCACTGTCTTCTTTCCTGTGTCCTATTTACGAGACTCGTGTTTGGTAACTTCTTATTCTAAACAGCAACGACCTCACTCAACAGGGGTCCCGATTTTCAAAGGCGGGAGTAAAATAGGAGAGGAAAGGCAGTAGCCATATAGGCAACATCACGAAGCTGAATACAATAATAGCATATCATGCATCACGGTCTGGTTGAATTAGAGGACGATCTTGGTGATTCCATATTGGCCGAATTGTTTCGGAGTCATGCACTCGATTACACCAGCAGCGTCTCTATGTAGGCGAATGTGGGATCTGGTGGCATCTTGTCCGTGATATACATAATTTTGCTTTTTACATTTACGATCGAAAACATGGGCTTCCAGTTGCTGATTGTCGTGATGCTCGTCCTACAGGAATAAATCCTTTGGCATTTTAATAATAGGAAAAGAATCGTGATTTTTATTTCGATCTATAACGTACCCTGAACTGTGCATTAACTCTAGTAAGATGAATATATTGTTGAGCTTTACTTTATATGCTTATTTGTATGCTTAATTCGCAGATGCAAAATCATAGATTGACAAGGGTCATAGCATGGTGATCATAGCATTGATCATGGATCATTGCTTGCATCTTGTACACTGTTACTCCTAATTTGCAGATCGTAAGAAAGAAAAACACAAGCAGAACTATTAGGAACGATGTATAAAAGCGTAACCAAGAAACAATTATTCAAATACATCTATCCCCGGGAATTTGCTTTTCATCCATTATAAAAATTTGCTGACGAGAAGAATAAATAAGCTAGTCTGAAACCATAATAATTATTTATTTAGCTGGGAAATGCAAAGTCAGTCGTGTTAAAATGTACTGCCTATAACAATTGATGGCATGGTCATATTCCAGTTCGATGTCCTTATGCCCAATGCATAAAATACGTACAGGGGTAGACATACTTAAGCATTGCGAATTTGTAGAATGCAGAGGTTTTCGTGTGACTCGTAATGTTTACAATGTGAAATGTATCCTGGGTCATTAGTACAGGTCTGACTGACCTGAGGAAATGAGAGGCATTTATCTCTAATCCATCACTGTTCCCAAGGCTGAGGTTGCTTTCGTTTCTCAGTCGGGGAGAGTGTCTTATGGAAGCATGGATGTTGCTATTTTGCGAGATGAGACACGTGTTTTTCCGCTTGCTCTTATCTGAGCAGATCAAAGAGACAAACGGGTGGAAATACACAACAAATTGAAGGTTGCGCACAGAACTCGGTCTTACTAATTTAGTTTTGAACTCGGCAAGCAATGCTGAGTGCAATGTCACGAGAAACTGAAAAACGTGTAATTCTTCATGCTTATACCTACGGTGTACGTTAATTACTGGTTAAAATAAACGCTTAAGAATTTGAATTGCGAGGAAATTCCATGCCAGCATGGATTCACAGCTGCATGTTTACATAATTGTTACAAATGTGTATATAGTAATCATCCAAAACGTATTATGATCATATCTAAGGTATGTATATCTACAGCACACAATATATGGTAATATATCCCGTAAACACTCTAATTTTAGTGGGAAAAAAATTTATTATAATGTATAATAATAAAGGAGTCTGTCCATTATTGGGGCCCCATGAGTCAGGAAAAATGCCAACTGTTAGTCAACAACATGGATGAGGCGCGTAGCTCCGATAATGCATTCGATTATTGCATGACTTCTGGTGCTGAAGGACATATGCGAATGTGCTCTTGAGCCTCACATCGTGAAATTCAATCTGTGGGACGAGCACTGAATCCCCGGAAGGTGTGTGATGGCTTCCGTTGGAGTGCAGTCAGTTCCAACCCACGTGGAGACACATTAATCTACAACACAGTTTTGCTTGAGTGTAAGTCAATACAGGAGGGAATGAAGAAGAAAGACAACTGGATTTGGGATGGTGTTGGACACACAAAGAAGCACAATGGGGCATCATTTGTGTAGAATTGTATCTCCTCAATTAAATACTGCCATGGCTTAAGAGTGGCGGCAAAAACCTAATAATGTCTGCTTCGAAATCCCTCAGATTATGTCAGGCCAATAACCAAAATCCAGATTGACTCAAATGTAATTATCAGTTGGAAATATGAGTCAACTATAGCTGTTGGGTCTTGATCGAAAGGAGGTAATTTATGGCATTATCCCCGAGTATTACCAGAGATATTTTGTGTGTGTTCATTTCTAAACTTTTTATATATTTTATAAATATGGGCTTTTATACATTGGAAACTAAACTTTGGTCGATCTGTTATCCATGAATTATAATTGAAGAATAATTGAATACGATTTTTCAACCGAGGCAGAATGAGAAGTGTGCGAGATTTCATCAATGAGGTATTACATAGAA
>KB307982.1:30037-69055 GCA_000328365.1 Capitella teleta
CCCACACCGAAGAAAACCTTCCCCACAATGTCGCACGACCAGTTTCAGTCACCTCAGTATTAATTAGATACATGCGTGTATCCAACAGGTAACTGAGCCAAACCCTTATCAGGGTGGGGACAAATACTCAGATGCCATAAGTCAAACAAATGCGATTGCTTAAACAACGGGCATGTGGGTTTGTTTCCATATGCTGTACGTCATTGGTCAGATATAATATACAATCAAATATCCAGATTATTGTTCAAAGGTCTGAGAGATCATGGAAATGGATGAAAGTACAGATGAACATCACTTAACTCGGATTCCATTGAAAAAGTTGGTTATGGTTAATATATAATAGTTATATTCTAATGTTTTGCTTATCCACTTCCTGTCACCATCTAGCTTACGCAACTGAATTGTACTTGTCCTGATATTATTCTTCAGGCAAAGGGAAGAAAAACAAGAAGTTATGTAACTGTTTGAAAGGAAAAAAATATAGGTAGAATAATTACCATATTATAATTATATTAGAATAATTAACAAACGCGATGCAAAGAAATAACGTTGTTCATCATCATGTCCATTACACTTCAGCCATTTCATCGCAGTTCCATTTCGACGCTCATTGTAATCAGGACGACAGTTACAAATCAAATTATTTGGAATCCACTATGTCCATTTCACTCATGAATCTTATGACCTCGATTGTCTAGCTTTTATTTGTTACGATCATGGGACCTATTGAATGATAACCTCTTATAATTACAAATAGCTGTGATGTGTTTGCTATATATTGCATGTATTAAGGTTTTATTACTACGCATAATTTCTAGAGCAATTAACGGTAAGCTCATCATCAAATATATAAGGTCCGATATCGCTTCACTCCGGCATACGTAATGAGATTTGTGAGTAGAACGCACGCTCGATTCCTGATGTAATATTCATGCCAAGCTAACGGCGAGAGCATCCCCCATTGTCCTACACAATAAGCAGAAGCCTCTTTAAACTAGTCATCGGCCAACCATTTGTTTCTCCATCAATTAAACGTCCCAAGGGGTATATAACGGGGAAACCTGACAACTGACATCTGATCGACTCATCCAACCTACGGACGCTCCAACTTCAGTTGCCGTTTCGACTCTGATCAAGCAAGACAGGCAGCCAACCCACCAATTGCAGTGTGTTTTCTGTATGTTAAAACAGTACAATGACACCGGATCCTTGCGGCCTACATTATTTCCTGAGCTTCTACCCTTAGATGTTGGATTGTTGTATTTGACTACCCCGTATTAATTATTAGTATTAATCAGTGTATGATCCTAGACAGGTTGGATACCTACATTATTTGTCTTTAATGTGGGTATTCTATTGCATTAATTAACAAGAACTTATACTGGTGCCTCATAGCAACATATGGTGACGCTTGTAATATTATTTAGTAGGTTCTCTGATCTATCTTAAAATTTTTACATCCTACCTCATGTGTTATATCTATGAACTATCCACTATCCTAAATCAAACAAATGACCCGAATGACACCAATCACCCAAAATAGACTCATGAGCACACAATACCCGAACCACAAGTGCTGATCAACGCATGCTTCAAGCACTAATAGACCCATGGAGAAGATGTCGGCATCGTGCTTGAAAAGTCAATAAAAACATGAGGTTGATGATCCGAAAGACAGCATTGCCCCACAATTGGCCACTTGTTGGGGAGAAGGTCTCTTGCACCCCGCTTACCCCGAGGAATAAAAGTTAAAAAGGTGAAGTCGGGGTGGAACAGCCGCAGAGTTTGATTAGGGGAGACACAAGGAGAAACCCATAGGAAGAAGGGGGCAGATGACTGAGGGGAAAATCGGAGCCCAAATCAAGGCACGCTTTATTCTGGTTAACCATCTTACACAGCAGAATTGAAAGACCTCTGACTGTTTGCACCGCTTTCTGTGCTCAACAAAGCCCGATTGATCCATCAGACGACGGAGGATTTGGTCGAATTACGTAACAAATTCCTTCAAATGCTGAATCAGTTCTCTTCTGTAGAGCTGTCTCTGTAGATTAAGTTATGCTCATGTCTATTTGCATAGTGATGTGCCATGCTGAATAATGTGCTGAGTGTGTAAGCTGCATAGGGCTATTATATTATCTTATGGCCATGAAGTGATTCTTCAGCGCGTTGACCTGATACTTCATCTCCAATGCAACATGTCTGTCGATCGGCGTCTGCTCAGAAAATATGCAAGAACAATATTTTGCTTGTTTCCATCGACAAATTGTGTATGGTTCCTCTATCCGGGATTCCTCAACGGGGTGCTAACCCGATTTGTTTTGTGTCTTGGGGGAAAATAAGGCTGTAGATAGGGTTCGTTAGCCATAGGCAAAATGGTCTGTTGTCAGGTTGTATGTCACACAATGAGTAGAAATTGAGATCAGAATCTTTAAAAATAAAACATAATCAAATAACACCTATCTCAACCTGTATCACCATCAAAGAAGCTCACATAGTACAGTGTATTACATAAAATATATTTCAGTCAGGTGTTTCACAATTACTGTTGTGTAAAATCACATTTTGGAAGGCGTTGTTTGATTGCTGAAGCATTAGTTCTCAGCAAGTCGAGCGGTATCCAATTGTTTACTGACAGTAAACAAAGTTTATTAATCACACCTATGAGCATGGAACGGTAGGTAATGGAACTAACAAAGCATGACCAATACTACGTGAAGACAGTAATTCCAAGAAAAACATCCCTCTGAGATCAGAAAGCTATATAGTTTTCACTTAAGTCATTAGCAGACCAGTTTTACCCTTTAATGAACAAGACTGCATACAACTATTATCATGGATATTCCAAAGGAGACACGTTAATTGTCACTCCTCCGTTAATCTATTAATTGGATCTTTCAGCCTTTCTGGTGTATGTTATTTTTGGCTTGCTTTACAGTAGCTCAGGTAGAGCAAATATTATGATATGTGACTGGGAATTTAATATTGAGAATAAAATCCCATATTTATTACTTTTACATCAAGGACAAAGACCAACATTTGTGACTAATTTATGCAACTGTATGTCATTGAAAATATGCAGACTGCATTATCCAGAGTATTAACATATACAAGTATATTATCTAATACCTGACACGCAGCCATATTATTGAGAGGAACATATGAATACTCAATGTTATTTCTTTAATGATCTCTTTCGCGAAGAAAAGAACTTTATGCGACTTTCGCCTATCTTCCATTACATGCATAATTATAATCATGAATATTCATAAAATTAAATTAACCAATCATTTTGCGGCGACATGACCTTTGATAAGGTCGGCCACACTGAAGATGTACAGAGCGCCCTCACTCACAAACATATCGCCGGAACCAAGAGCACCTTAATTGGAGCTTCTTTCCGTTCATTAACACGTATAGATTAACTTTAAAGGATTTCTCTGTGAAAGGTACGTGAATCGGGCTTTCAGCCTACTTCACCGTGTATTCTGATTTGTGCTGTGCATGTATGGTATACAGCACTTTGCGAGTGTTGGCTTTTCTTTTAATGATCATCTAGACTACCTACTATTCATATTCGCTGGATTCCAACCAACTTTATACTTTCTTTTGTGTCTTATGAAATGTTGTAATGCGCATCTTTCTGCATAAAGCTTCTGATGGTATTCGTAACAAGAACATGTAATATGCGTTTAACTTTCGCGTTTCCTCGAGGTGGGGGTGCTCACTGCGACCTTCGATCAGTCATTACAGCGGGGTTTATTTTCCCCACCCTTGCATACATCAACCTGTTTACGGTCATGTTTTCATCTTTTCCGCCAATAAATAGCTTCTTGGCCTTTTTAATGCAACTCGACAACAGGAATGACTTCTGCTTGTTTTTCCGTAATGGTAAATTTATTCAACTTGCTTTGAGACGCAGCACTCCGATCATCATATGGAATCAGAGTTTAAGGCGATGAGGAGCATAAACTGTATTCTAGAACAATATTGAATGCGATGAATGAATATTCTTCCTCTCCCTAATTCCCAGCTTCAGATCACTGGTGGGAAGTATTCACAAGTGTGCATATAACTGTGGTCTATACGGGTGTGTTCAATCAGTCGGCAATCAATTATTCCTTAGTCCTCAGCCTCTCACAGCCTTGAACGTGTTTTTATTTCGTCAACGTTTAGTTTTTTTCTGCTTGCTCTGAAACGTTGTCAAACTGACACCGGGGTGCTCATGGGCAATAAAAACTTAATCATCTAACTTTTCTTCCCTGGATAATTAATTACGTGGACGTAATTCCCCATTGAAATGCCATTCATATAGACCTGCTTTGATTGACGCTTTGTTTGTCACCAAATGGACGCTCCACATTAGTCTAGACATCTAGTGAATGATGCCCATTACTACTAAATACATGCATACCAGGTACATGGTTGGTAGAACAGGCGGCTCTTTGCAGGCTCATTGTGCACAGGAAACCATGAATAACCGCACAATCCTTTGATTAAACTGAGTTCTAAAGGACTTTGCAGTAAATTGGCTTAATTCAAGGTGTGAATAGTTTCTTTTCAATTCATTATACGGATGGAAACGTTGCATAATAACATTTTCCATATGCATATTTCGGAATGGTGTTGGTTTGATTAACACTTCGGGATCCTAATTACCCCAATTGGAGGCATCTAGGGACTTACAAATGATGTCACCAAAGAATACGAGCAAGTGTAAGTTTGAAGTAAAATTGTTGCTGACAATGTAGGTTGTAATAGTATTACCACTGCGGTGGAAACAGTTGCGTAATATTTGTTTATAACATGAATTGAGTTTGCTAACTCACTTTCAGGAGATAATTATTCCTACTAGACATCTAGGCAGGGCTAGAATTAAGACTCAACTACTCACCAACTCGCCAATGGCGAGTAAAAATTCTTCCTGTCGAGTAAAATATCAAGAATGGAAGTCAGATAGCGAGTATAAATTTATCCCTCCAAATAAATATACACACATACAAAGGGCAGATTATTTGGTCAAAGAGATTGTTGGTCAATTCCCAGTTAGAAAACTGAACTCTGTGAGCCCATACAGGCGCCTAATATCATGCGGGCAGTTTGAAGTAGCTGATGCCATGTTGACACCAGATCAGACGAGTTAATTGTGGTGCCGCGTTGTTTTTACTGCATTCACATCTTTTCAAAGTCGCGTTTAAGGTATAGTGTGTATATATACTAAAGTACATGTAATAACAGCAGTAATTGATGATCTCATGAATCGTTGCTTCCATCATCCATTCACTGACATGGCATTTGAACTCGGAAGTTGATTCCAGATTATACTCCAAGATGTAAATTGACGTGGTTTAGTTAACGCTCGAGTTAACCTTTTTTTTATTATTATTCTTTTGAAGATTCCCGCTAAGGATTGATCAAATGATTGGCGTGTGTTTTCCTTTGAAATTTTATTTTTTGGCTGTCTTGGCTCATCTAATTTAGAGTGGTCACGTGGCCATTACATTACAACATACCAGCATAACCCAGTAGAGGAAACACACTTTTCTAGTGATACTACTGAATGCTTTTGACGCTACGTGGCGAGTTAACCTTTTCGCTTATTTCAAGCCCTGCTAGGGACATAAAAATGATGGAATAATGCCACAGCGGTTGAGTTATGACTGCGTAAAAGTCTGCCTTTCAATTCCTAGGACAATCACATGCATGAAATTAATGTTAGAGCATGTATACAATAACATGAAATATGTATACATAATTATAATGATGTAACGTAATATTGGGCTGTACTTTTCAATTTTGCCAATGTCTGAGATTCTTAAAGGGAGGGAGAACTGGTTAAAAATGGATGGACTTTGAGTCGTTATTTGATGCACCAAAAATGATTCCTATGCCTGGCCTACACAAGGCATATCATCCCTAACGATTTCACGGGAGATATATTGCCAATTAGGCGTGACGTCAGAGGCTGTCATGAAACACCGAGTTCCCCATCTTTTACAAAGGGCCTCGTCATATCAGCAGGTCCTGCGACTAAACCCCTGGATATTTTTTTGTTTTCTTTTCGGAAATAGATAAAATAATCATTTTGCCACCAGTCAGGCGCAAACAAATATATTTTGTTCTGTTTTTCTTACTTTAACAAGCGATTTTCTAGGACACCTACCATGGTTTCTTATCCTGAAACAGTAAAAAGGTCAGCCAGAGTGCACCACGGATACGCTTTCGTTTCGTAAACAACAAAGATGTCCTTTTATGGCGAAGATGGTCTGCTCTGATTGGCTGAAATCTATAGCTTCACGAGGGGAACGGGACCAATCACGGCAAGCCCTCAGCTGACGTTTGCCTCTTATACTTCGTAATGGAAGCCATTCTCCCATAGGCGCAATGCTAACCCCGATATTCGGAATGCATTATTTCCTTACGCTTGCATCCAGGCATAGTGTTTTTGGCACGGAATGCTATCAATTGGTGCTATGAGTCAATAGAACATCACTTAAAAATCAGTTCCCCATCCCTTTAAGCCTTCGAGACGATGTATGATGACTTACACAAGTATCCCGGGGAATAGAACTGATTGGAATAATATGCACACTTTTTGGGAGAGTTTAGGTTTAATTGTACTTGAATATTATAATTATAAAATTATACTTTTCTTAGCTCCACAATGTAATGCATCCACACGTGTATGGCTGCTTGCTGGGAATTTCTGTTTCAATAAACCTGACATACCTAAATTCCCCCACAGTCAAATGTATTTAAAGGTTTTCATACATCATTCGGCTCACGGGCAATTAAATGCATCTACATGAAATGCAGCTGTACGTCTATTCAAGACTTACATTGTATTACTTCTGTGAACTATAAGATTTCTTCGACTGATGCGATTAATGAATTTTCCTTCCTTTGTAGCAAACTAAATAAGAAAGTAATACATTAAAACTTATTTCATATGGCGTAAATTCTAAAGAGCTCTAACCGCTATTCACAGTAAACAGAATATAATTATAACAAAGTAAACATAATTAACAGGGTTACATAAGCAAGAGCTGTGAGATCACACATCAAGCGTCCCCTTTGCGTCGGGGATAATTGGAAATTCTTTGAGTAGTTTTATGATCATCGATGACCAATGATCAAAGGATGTTTATTTTCTTTAATCAAATCAGGTCGTTGACTGAACATCATCGACAATTAGCGAATCCGAAGCCTGTCGTTGTAATGAGCTAGATTTCAATGTTGAACGTTCGTTTGTCGGTCTTGCCGTCTGTGTCGGGTGACCGAATTGTCAATGTATCGGACTTTTAATATAGAGGGTGCCGATAAGAAAATTTGTCGGTGTAATGAGTGTTGATTTAATGAACTTTGACTGTAGTATCTAATTGCACAGCACCGCAAGGTCACCAACAATTACCTGTATAAATAATTGCAATTATAATTCACAGTCATAGGGCCCGATCGGGTCTCAAACCCAAGACCCTTGACTTCCCACGGTCGGCATAGGATTTCAGTCAGTGCCTCTTGCATCCAATTTCTGAGGTAGAATGTCTGGAACAGTTCACTGAGCTCATTAAGAAGACCCCGACACATGATACCAAATATCGCGTTTATATATTGTGTTCTCACGAATCTGGAGGTGGCGCCATTTAGGTGCTCTCTTACGTAATAAATAGGGTTAATAATAAATAGGGTTAATAATAAATAGGGTTAATAATAGCACCATGATAACCATCCAATTTTGTAGCAGCATGTAAAACACAATAATACCTGGATCCTTACTAATCAACCTAGTACCGCCACCGTGTCCGTGTATTAATGTCTGTCATTTATACATGCATGGGCTTCCAGTGAATCACTTTCGTTCAGGTAATCACCCGGACGTCCACATTGTGCAATGACACGAATGTTCTCCAGATATGACTCCAAGTCTACAAGCTGTCGAAGAGATCGCGTATATTCAGTATTGTATTCTTAGCTGGTATCTTAGTATTTCCTCACTATTTTATAACGCGTTGTGCAGCATTAGGCCAATATTGTCAGCATCTAGTTATGAGTTATACCTAATAGAATTTGCTGATTGACAAAGTGCCACTCATTGCTTGTTCATCAAGCACCTATTGCTCTTAATTGAAAAGCAAGCATATTAATAGCACGGGAAACCCAATATGACTACATCACACATGGTGGCTTATAAATATCGTACTAGATATTAGGGAAGCGCGGAATTTAAAATTAATAACAAGAGTTTTGGGAGGTGTGTTCCGGCCGGGACCCGACCGGAACCTGGAACGAGAACATCATATATAAAAAATGATTGTAGTCAAAACGCCTGTCATCAAATTCATATAATTATAAACTAATAACAAAAATGAATGAAGCAGCAAGCATGCATATGTTTCTTGCATCTTTTATTGAGTATTTAAATCATTGTTGATTTTATTTTGATATTTGGTTCATATTGATTGCAAGAAAAACCAACACTTTCACATCAGCGGGAGTAAGGCGGGAGGGATCTTTTGTCATCCGAAACGCTGTCAGCAACGGAGAAGGTTCTTTCGCTGTCGACGCTGTTGGGTGGAGCGCACAGGTAGCGAGCGGCATGATTGCGCAGCAAGCCCCGGGAATCTGTTAGCACTTGTGCCCCACCTCAGAAGAGGGCCGCTGCTTCTTTTGAGCGGAGTTCCCGGAGAAATACCTTCAGCTGTGTGACAACGGAGCAGGTGGAGCCTTCATCAGTAGTACATTCATTGAAGGAATCAAATGCCTCACACAGGCTAGTTGTGGCCTCTGAGCGGGCACGCTTAGTAGGTGGTGAGGCTTCCCCTGATGGGATGGGTTGCGTCATACAGTGAGACTCAAATTCCGAAGAACTGGTGGAGGGTAACGTCCAGGCTGGGCCTTGCATGTATCCCCCGCGGCATGGTGAACCCTGCTCGAGATCACGGGCCGAGTCCGAGATCCACTAGCTCAAAGCGCTCCCTTGGCCTCATGTGTCACATAGTTGAGAACATCTCGGCCTCCGATATGCCTGCTTACTAGACCTACCCCATTCTGATTGGCTGATTGTAATCGAGAGCCAACTAACGCTTGCACTCCGAGTTTGAATTGCCTCGTTAACGACTTCAAGTCCCATGCACAGACTGGTTGTGGTCTCCGAGCGGGCACGCGCTTAGTAGGTGGCGGGCCTTCCTCTGATGGGGTGGATTACGTCATGCAATGAGACGTTAACGACTAATGCAGGCACTGAGTCAGCACCCGCACCAGTCGTTAACCGTATTGCGTAAGGTCTTTAACACACAGGATTTATTTTGATTATTGGATTTTTTTGGTAACAACAAATTCCGGCGGCGAGTTCCAGCACCTTTGGCGATTTTTCCCGGATCCGGAACCCGGAATTCCGTGCTACTAGAAATGCACATAGTTATGTCCCGAGTAAAAAAAAATTGATTTCTAAGTTAAACAGTACGTCATGCATGATGAACTCTTACAATCAACGCAGTCTTGGTGCTGCCGTGCCAATAAATCACGGAAATAAACAACGATAAAGACACAGGGTTTATATATGATCCACCATCAGCTCATTTCATCATGTTTTTAGTATGACATTATATTTATTTCTAAGATGATATTGCAACCAAAACCTTTCATAATTATTTGGAAGAATTGCACTGCTGTACCCCAAAGATTAGAGCCACGGCTATGAAATTATGGGCTAATGATGCCTTCGTATTGAATGGTATTGCTAGGTATGGACATCAGTACTATGTTACATGTCCTGATAAGAAAAAAAAAACATGCCAAGGTTAGTTGCCAGTCAACATTTAACACGATCAAATATTCAAGTAATGAAATGCTAATTTAATACAAGAAAAATCAATGACACTGGTTACATAGGAGCCTTAATATAATCATAATCAATACGATGCATCATCAAATAATTCAAGATTGAGGGATTTAATATGCGATGTCATCGACTTAGAAACTTGAGCAGTAGCTTCCTTTGGCTTGGATAAATATTCTAACTCTACTATGCAGAAATCAGAATAGAGCGCTACAATGCCATCCACATACTACTTGTTTTAAAAGCCTCATTAAATGTTAACATCGATGCCTATATGGTCCTAGAGCGCTGGTCCCACTAAAGGGCAAATAGCAGTGAATGCATAAAGGGTGCTCGAGGGTAAATAGTCAGCCCCCACGGCGTCCCTGCATGATCATATTACAGATCAACCGTTCCATATAGAGAGAACGTGCAGAGTACTGAAATAAGGGGGCTGGGGTTCATACTGTACGTAACGTGTGTCTACAGTTATGGAGGGAACTATAACAATAACCACACTATAGTTAGTACCTGCGTAGCTTGGTTCGTGTGTTATGCTTTGAATCTGATTATTACTAAGAAAGTGCCTTTATAGTGTTAATTGAATTACTCGAAACTTTTACCTCACTTGGGGTTTGGGACTCGTGTTGTTTTTGTCAGACCAGCTTTGTGGAATTAGAATGATCAACACGTGAACCTGATGCCTTTGGATTTATGCTTTTTGCGGACCATTATTAGCCTTTTTGCGACTATTCTACATTTTTGCTTGTGTTCAATGATTATGTACTCTCAGCACATGCCCGTCAGAAGGAGATTCTTTGACCTCATTGCAAGACAGGGTTCCCTTATAAGCCCCAAATGAAACCAAATCGCGCACATACGAGGTTACAGTATGGCGCCCCAACAGAGAGCGTTTTAGTGACTTCTTCCACATACGGGCATTACTCTCTATTCAATTTAATCAGATGAAACAATAACCATAAACCCCAAAATATACCCTATTTCCTGTTAACTACCTCTGTTACACATAAAAATGCACGTACCAACACGACTTGTACTGTATTTGTAGACTTACGCTCATAAAAATTGATCAAACAAATAGTAGCCTCCAGTTGCGTTTACTGAGAACACCATCTCGTAAGGCACACGAGGGCACATAAACAGAAAAAAACGCACCTGCATCTTTGACATCAAAATCCTTCACAATTCGAAATCCGTCTTGTTGTTTGTCTAAAGAAGGCATTGTCCATCCCGTACACGGGGCATCTTCATACTCCCACTTATGATCAAAATCACAATTGGAGAAACAAGGATTTATGTTGAAAACCAGCAGAGTTAAAACGCAGATTACTTTCATCGTCAAGCACTAGTAAACCATGTTCAAACGCAAAATCCAACACTGGTATCCAAAGCGCTGTCAGGTTGTTACAAGATGCTACTAAGCGAGCGGTGATCGCAATGCCAAGCGCAGCTATAGGCAGCTAGAAGATGAAGCGAGCTCTAACGGCAGAAAGCGTGCTCTGTGCTCAGCACTGCTTGCCTGCGTAAGACCATGACGGACGTCCGTTGCCCTCAATGCCTTAATCCATTTGTGCGTTTCCCATTCTAGTGATTGCGGCAGGCGTTGTAAGCCAGAGGCAAAGCAAGATGATCTTCCGACTTCTGTGACCCAGAATGGACCGAGGAAATTTGGGCGGATCCGTCTCTAGCAATTGGAGTGGGGTTTATTGGAGATAGCGTAGTTCGCGGATGGATAAGGGATACAGGGATTCATCCATTGTGGGAGATTATATGCGATTATACCTTCTCACGGTGGCGGGATGGCATACCATTATAATAATGAGGTGATTATATGTACAGGTAAGTAGAACTAAAAAACTAATTATGTTGAGGCTTTTAATGAATTGCCAAAAATATTCATTTCTCCAACAGGAGCAGAAGTAATTTTTGTATTTGAGAATGTTTTCCATTATTTTTTTTTATTTTTATTTTTTTTTTATATTTTTTTTTTGCATTTCAATCGCTATCAGGATTGTGTCCTGAAGCTAAGTATAGCTCCAATAGAATTAGATAATTTTAACATAACAGTTTTTATCGATCAGATTCCCATTCAGCTCTCTACAAAGAAATAAATTGTTACTGTTTACAGTCATGCGATTACTCCTACTGATTTGATTAAAAATAACAGGGGGATTATATATGTTATATAAAAAGTAATTACTGGAGAGAAATGTGAAGCAAAGTCCGTGATAGAGTGAAACGTGATATCAGGACTCTCGGGAGCTGAAGCCGATACTCGACAGTGGCTTGTGTATAAAGTGTTACCTGTAGTATGTGTGTATAGTCACTATAAAGTCATCAATAACATATCAGACATGCGAAGAATGTTTTTAAAAACACATGAGAAGCCCTGTGGTGGATAAAAAAATTAAAACGCTAAATAACAATGTATCAATATATATTAAGGTAATAAAATAATAATATTATAGTAATTGATCACACTACAACAGATCAACACAAAGATGAATTTAATTATATGATTATAATGCATCATTTTCATAGGTACATACATACCTGTACAACATGCACGTCACTTGTACATCATACACATGTACAAGTATGCTAAATCCGACTTTTGACACTTTAATCGGCAGCAATAATTATATGAATGTTTTAAAAAATAAGGCCTAATTGGTTATTGGTTTAAATTTAGAATACTGACGATGCTAAAACGTTTATATGTTAAGTGAGAATAAGACAAAATGTTAATGAAATATTAGGAAACTAACATGCAACCATTAATTTGCTCGACAATGTAGTTTATAATATTACAATCATCTGAGTATCACAAAAATAAGTAAAGTTGTTGCAGTCTGATTCGGCTCTGCAAACACTGGTTGAAATAGATGGAGACTGGATTGTTGTCTATGTCGAGATGGGACACATGCAGAGTCGGCTTAAGAGTCCCTGGTCAACCGACTGCCAAGGATGACTTCCATAAAGCAATAATGACGTCATCCTAGGAGGAGCAAGCGAAGATGGACCGTCCTCTGAGATGTCTGATATTCGGGATACAAGTCATGCACAAAAAAAAGGACAGCAGGTGACAGTAAGTCGTGCGTGGTTTGTGAAGCAGTCCTTTCACGCATTTTTATCAAGCACGGAAGTTAAGCGTTGTATCACGCATGTTCCAGAGGCTTGACCCATATTCCGCAATCCATTGAACATTGAAGAGGTTTTTTTTTTATCTCAAGACTGCAGTGCTCAAATCTCGATGCATTTTAGTGAATTGGTGGCAGCTAGCCCTCGAAGCTAATCAGATGGCTCAGATGGACTGCCCAGACCCTGTACCACATTGAAACCCTGTACCACACAGGGTTTCAATGAAATACCCAGGAAAGATCTTTCTGTGCTGGCCGGGATATGAACATGACCATCTGAGATTTTGCGGCAGTGAATTTATTATTAATGATAATTATTAGCTCTCTTTATTTTACTTAATCGTAATTTATTATTCACAGAAAGTTTCTTATTCTGTCGATTACTTAGCTCGGGTTTCCATTATTCCAAATTCTTAATTAATTAATAGACTGCTTGAACGCCAAAACCGGTTTCCGTTTTCAACTGAATGGTAAATATAGCAAGTATATAAAAAGAAGGCCTGCCCATGAGTGTTTATACTGGCATATTTATTTATTTTTGTAAACTGTGTATCACCCGCTGAAATTACATGTACAGTCTCAATAATCCGACAACGGTTCGTTCCTTTTTCATTATCGTTGGATTATTAAGGGAGTGTGATTATCAAAATAATCTTAACTAGGGTCTCAATTGCCTCTCTAACGAGAGTGCTTTTTCTAGTGTACCTTGTTTTGAATCAACTAATCACTGTATTACTATACTGAACGTTTGTTGAATTGACATTTGTAACCGAGAAGTTAACAACGGACATATTAGACGGAGCCTAAGATTTCTGCGTGAACGCATAATCCTCTCAACACAGGGTGACAAACATAATTCAATAACATGTGCTCCTTTAGTTATATTGATTCGTTTTATTGCCACGATAAATATGTAACAATCAACAGACTGTTCATTTAGAACAATCCGTCATTTCATTAAGTTGACATATGGGACAATATACGGGAAGTTTAGTTTTTGTTGCCAAGATTCAACATCGAAGTCAGAATTTCAGAGAATCGGATAATTGAGTTCATAATTTATAGCACTTGTCCAGATTTGTCCCGAGTGTTAATTGATGCGGATTATTAATGGATTCAGATTTAAAAAGCTCGGATTAACGATTGTATATATTCACGATTTCCCACCGTTTGCTCAACAGCCTATTGCAGCCATATTTGACCTATGACCCTGTGAACAATCTCTGTAATCTTTCAGCAATCGCAGTAATCTTAAAGCTCGTTTTTCTAGTCCGTATCGTTGCCCCATTCCAAGTCAGACATAGTAGCGGCTTCCCTATCTGCAGGTGTCCTCTGGGATCGTGCAGAAGCATATCTGACGCGATAGGACCTTGCCTTGGTTGAGAGATTGATGGTCTATCGAGGCAACATTGAGCAGTATGTTGCTTCCGCCTCTATGACCAATGGATAAGATTTGGGAGTCAACCTTATTCCGTCAAACGTCTTTATCGATCGATCAGTCCTTTTTTTGGAGAAAGCGTTCATTGATCTCTCCCCAAATGAAGCTCTGAGTGGTCATTTGGTGCAACTGTAATGCCTCGGTAGTTATTTTGATGCCTCGCTGATTATGCATATACGGTTCAGGTGATAACTTATGTGTGGCGTCACTGTCTTGTATATTTGTAGGTTTAATAAGAGACAATAGAGTGCAAAAGTCTGACGTTACGGAATAATACTTTGTACATGCGTGTATAGGGAAGCAAATTTTAAAAAATGCGTCATTTTCTATAAAGTGGACTTCCTTTATAGAGACAAATGCCATGTCAGTTTCTTGCCGAATAAACGCTCACTCCACTAAACCGTCTTGTAGATGGCCCTTATAGGTATGTGGGAATCTCGGGTCCATATAGTTATGCAATCCTTGAAACAACAGTATCCGTAGCTGGAAGAACCCCTAAAGAGGCGCATAGTGCATAATGCTTGCGAGTTATTAACGGCATCAGAATATTATCTTCGATATATTATATTTTCGATCCCTTTAAATTTCAAGTTAATTAGTATTGAGTAATACTGAAAATGTATCCTAAGCTAAAACAAACGCCAGGGTGCTATATTTTTATTGAAACAACTCCACACTTGCTACTGCATTTAATTATTCAGTGATCTATTTATTGACCACCTATGGTACTTATTTCAATTATTTAATTTAATAGTGTCATTGGATCAATGGACCGTCACTTGTCCATGCAAATATCATGCATTGTTTTGTATAACGATGTGATTAGGTATACACAATAACTAACTAAATTAGCGAGCAATAATGACAAAACAATGTCTTTGGATACCAGAATGGGGCATGCACATGGCTGACATGCAATATGGAATATTTTCCCTATGACTTAGATTTAGGGTATTATTACAACTTTGCTAAAACATCCTCATACAATAATAATAATCTACTAACCATAAAATACAATGGTCAGCACAACGACATTTTTGACATTGTAACAATGTTTGGCAAAAATGCGGAGTTACCAGTAACTCAAATGCTATCTGAGAATGCTTTTAGTATCATTCAGAACAAATCCCACACGCATTCATTCTCAAAATAATAAGGAAAGTAGGGCTAATTGAAATCATAGATGTCCCGGAAGAAAAACAGTCCTTATTAAATGTCGAGTCCATGATTATACACGAACAAAACTATCTTTAAAACATTGCACACGAGTCTCAAAAAGCACACAATATCAATATGGTGTTCGAACTTTCTCGACAGGAGTGACGTCCCAATTCATTGTGTTGTGGTGTACCTAGAAATACATGATCATGATGACATCCTAAATTTCGCCTGACATGCATGTCTACAAAATAATATTATCAAGAAAAGGTACCGGAAATGCTCATTCGTAGGCATTAGCTATGCAGTTTATTCAAATAGTAGCGGTTTGGAGGAGCAGATTGCCTAAATTCCCTTGTGATATGTTCCTCGACCATTTTATGTACTATAAATGTATTACATGTATTACGCAATACTATTTTTAACTAGCTGTATTATTTTCTATTTCCACGCTGTACACTGATAACTTTATCGGATCATTTACACTTCTTATAGGTTATTAACACCGCTTCGTTAATTGCTCGAGCGTTTCAGCCAACAGTAAACAATTTCAACTATTCAGCTATTCGATTTTTGTTTCTATTTGCCAGGGAGGCGGCAAAGGAATGCAATGAACCGCAGCGACATCCACAAAGAGAGAATCCTGGGAGCCGTAATGGACATCTGATGTCACGTGTCCGGATTGATTATTCGGAAGATGAAAGAGCGCCCTTCCGACACCAACCCACTGCTAGCATCAAGCGTCCAACAACTGCGTTTACAAAAGACTCGTGACAGAAAATCGCAATCAAAGGCAATAACCTACGCAAATCGATTACATGATCACTCGTATAAATAACAAATACGTAAAATACAATTACTTATTTCATGTTTATTGTTTTCCAAGGAAAACTTCCTCTTTGTGAATTTTATTTCTTTCTTTTTTTTTTCTTTTTTTTTTTTCTTTTTTTTTCTTTTTCTCTTTTTTTGTTTGTTTTGTGAATGTTTTGTTTGGGGGCGGGGGTGTGGGCGTATATATCTTCTTTTTTATTTTTTATTTTTATGAAGACGGATCATAACCAGTCATCAGAACACAGCAAAATGAAATCTTGACATGCTTGTGCTGTATGATACCTATTCCCCGTAGATTCCAAGTTATCGCGGATAGGCCCTTGAAAAAGGCGCAGCCATTCTAGTAATTCTATGTCATTATATGACAATAATTTATTATTTTAACAAATAGCGCTTCGGATGGGAGAAGACAATATAATTTGCTATAAAGGTGAAAATACAATACCATATAGCATAAATCACTATCTAATACATCTCAGTTGAAAACACCTGCATTCATGGTTCAAACTACCTTCGGTAGATGTTACTCTTGTACTTGAAAGTTGGCTCGACATTATGCAATGTAAACAAGACGAAAAAACATAGGTACACACATTTTTACAGAGCAAATCTTCAAACCCGTGAATAAATTATGCGTGTCTTTGTTGAATGCATTTCTTTTTTTAACGTGCATCCTGGAACAAGATCGTAAGATGGTTACGAAATTATTCATCCTAAATCATCCTTTATTTATACAGTCTTGTTTGTGTGATTCAGTAGTATACATATTGAGCGTATACCATAAAGTTTACCTTTTAAGAGGTCGGTTTTTGGAGGTCCACGGGTCAGATCCGCCCCCGGAAACTGTGGGTCAGACCCACGGGCTTTCCAATGCTTTATAATAAATTCGGTTCACACAGCCATCGCAAGCTACTTTGATGTTTGAGTTGGCTGTAGAGATTATCAGAAAGGCCATGATGATCGAGTTTACATATCAATCAACAGCTAGATTCTTCATTAAAATTTGATGACTGTCAGTGTATTACTTGTCATAATTATTAGTTTGAGACGATAGAAACACATCACCTTTGATGAGAAGGCTTGTATATAGTGCGGTCACAATAATAAGTTGTGAATTTCAGGGTGAAAAGTAAGCATTCGCCCCGTCTACAGTGGCGAGTGGAATCTCACGTGTAGGTGTGTACGCTACCAAAGCAATGTCAAAAGTAATATCGTGAAATATGTCACAGGTGAAATGCAAATAATTAGTAATTCGACCGATGTTTTGCGAGTCATTTTTAGTAGTAACTTATCCATTTACTATTGCAAATAACGGTATTTGTTTCATCTCCGTGGCACCTGAGCATCTGAAATGGATCAACAATCTACGAATCCAGCCTCTGATTAAGAGTAACACAAGCATGCTCACCTCGGGTCATCTGTGTCATTTACTGAAACGGATGCCATTATAGAGACACGCAATGTATGCAAATGCGAACACAGACATGATCTATAAGCTAAACAAGAATATGTTTTTGTTACATATAATGTTTTATCTGTTTGATATATCATAATTAGGAAAAGTTGATGCTCTGTGTTAATTAGAACCATGACTGCCACACTGTATCAAATCACTAACATAAAATTTATTTTACCCAATATGTGCAGTTTAACTGATGATAGATATATTTTAATGTCAATGGAATTAACATACATGTATATTCCAGTCATATTGTAACGCATACATTATTTGTAATACTCTGATATGTTTTATGCACATATTTTTCACATACTTTGCCTGCCAATATAACTCTAAATGCGTTTGCAGTTTTCCATTGGGTGTAAAATTATACCCGGGCTGACTAGAGTCCATGTGACTTTGTTTTTGTGCAGCGCATATCATCCGATCTAAGATGTGGTCCCCTACTGGAGAGTTGATTGCAGTGGGTTGTAGCACCACATCTTCATTGCAAAAGTATATTATTTTGTCACGTTCCACTATTTATTATATTTATTTATTTATTATATATATATATTATCTACTAATCACAAAACAATGTATGTAAATAGATCTTGAAAGCCAGAATCTAAGATACTATGCCAGGTGTGATGATGAATTAAAGACCAAGAGCAAAACCATGTCTGGTGTCTTATAGCCTTGATTGAGACACAGGCGGCGTTCAAATGTGGCGTTCTTAATGCCAAGGGTTTCAGCAAACTCGGTGGCACAAATGCCAGAAGCTTTTGTAAATAACACGAAGACACGAAGACAGGACGCTGTGTCAATGGACATTGCTTTATTGCTTTTTCTCTGTTCTGGCAAGGGAGAAAGCAGTTTTGGCGTTGATAGTTTTATTGTGTATAGGTCCCTAGTAAACAATGTGCTAACTGTGTGTAACAACTAATGACTAACTCTGTTATAACATAAATTGACAAAGAAAAGAAATATCACAAACTTGTTGCTCTTTTACCGGATATCGGATATGTGAACAGCTCAGATATTGGGATACCTGATACCATATCAGAATATCTGCGTATTCTTAATTAGAAAACCTATGGATATGACATGATTCATGAAAAGAATCCATTCCATATACACTGCAAATATTAAGGACAATACCCTAGAAGCCTATGGTATATGCTGTCCTTGTTCTTTTTTTTTCTTTTTTTTTCTTTTTTCTTTTTCTTTTTGCAACGTTGCAATAAACTGTCAAGCTCTGTTGTAAGGGACATCTTAGAAGACTGTAAGGTGATTTTATTAAAAGGCAAAACGTCGAAATAGCTTTCGTGGGATCACTTCTCTAACCTAAAAGAACACCCTTTTCAGATCTGGAATTACTTGTATAATTATATGGTAGTATGGCCTTGGAATGCGTGGATATTGAAGTACCTGGCTGTATTTAATATTAGGAAAGCGTATACAGCAGCCAATACGGAGCGCACGCACTCTGCAAATACTGCTGCTGCTGTATACCAACAATTTCATTGATGTCGCACTCCCGTTTACAGCAACTAGACGTTGTGTCGGAACAAATAGAAACTTTCTCTGCATTGAGACAATATGTTTAGTATATCAAAGACGAACCCAGATTTCATAAAGTAGATATTTAATGAAAAAAGAAGAATGCTATATACATGAAAAATAGAGAAGATATAGATCAATGATGCCCGTTTATAAAACGCTTGTCCCGTTCCCTGTAGATAAATCCATAATCAGTTTTTCGTCTTTTTAACTCCTTGGAAGAAAAAACTGTGCGAAGATGAAAATCGCCCGTAATCAACGGAGCTTCTTAATTTGTCAATCATTTTGATATTGAGAATTGAATGTATGATGAAGGAATCTTTTGCTTAATACACTCTGTTCGTCCACGTATTTACTGACATAAGAGATGAAATACAATGCATAAACAGGACATTTTTCAATCATTACGTTATTATGTGTCTGTATCTTGGCGTGCAGAAACTTTTTGTGTTTTGCGTTTTTATAAATCAATAAATATTATTATATTATAAATATTATTACATTACAAAAGACATCTTCTTAGACGCTACATAAGAGACAATTAACTTCACAACGTAGTTCGTTACTCTTTTCTTCTTTTTTTTTTTTAACCTGTTGGGAGATGTCCGGCTAGGGTTGACTATCTAGATGTCATGAGTGTATTTAGAAATTGTAAGATAGCTCCATCAGCTTCTGAGTTCTTGCAATTTTTTTCTGATCTTTGCGGAGAAGGAATAACTGAAGGGTTGCGCAAACGGTCCAGCGTCGTCTGATTCACTGCATGTACAGAAATCCCGTTCAATGAATAATAATATATCCCAGTTGCTCCTTTATAAACCCCACCAAACCCTTTTTTACCTCTCCTCAGTCTCTCACCTCTGACTCACCGGATTTGCCAAACCCTCCTTCTCCTTCTCATGATTTGAATTATCAAAGTTTGGAGTTCTAACTCCCAGTCTGTGTTCTATTCTATGATTAGTTTAGACTAAGCCAAAGGATTTCCTTTCTTTTATTTTTAACGTTCTGGGTTTCAATTCAAGCAATATGTAATCCAAGAAACACTCATCTCCGAACTGTGCGGCTTCACGATATCCAGTGTGTTTATTAGAGTCTGTGTCACGTGATTTGTTGAGTTTTTGGTGCTCCTTCTGTACGAAGCCATCAGGTCTCGAATTCAACAAAAATGTCTACGTGGCAAGCGAACGGAAAATATTAACTCGCCATATTGTAATTGAACTCGCCAGATATCCTAATGAAATACATGACAAATAATTCCATTTTTATGCCTAATGCATACTGCTCAATTTCTCAATCAATTTTACTTTACACGTGCATTAATCGTCCTATATGCACTGCCACAACGCGCGGAGTTGACCAAAAAATAATCAACCTTTCACATTTTATTTGGATGGCAAAATTGTGATTCGCTTTCGGCGAACTTTCTTGATACTTTTACTCACCAGGGAGAATTTTTAATCTCCTTTGGGGAGTAGTCGAGATTTATTTGGAGCTTTGGAAGCCATATATTAGGACCTGGTGTAATGAGAGGTACCTTTTAATCCATAATTTTGGGTCGAATACAGTTTCCACTCTGCTCGCACATACATTAAACCCCAAAAGACACGACCACGTACGTTATCAATCATTGCTTCCTTAAAATAAATGCGAATGTACTATTTTGCGTAGCTATATGATATCTCTATGGGATTTTAATAAGGGATACGCCTGATTAAATTGTCTATAACTAAAATGATTCAGGAATCAATTTCTAGAATACAGATTGCAAAATTATTAAACCAATCAAGTGCATTTGTCAGCAATGAAAGGCACATGGCTAATCATTCTGGTTATGTCGCATACACGAGTTCGCATAAATGAGCCACCTGAGTATAGGGTCTTGTTATTCTCTCGAGTTCTTCCCTTTTCAGCGTACTGGCCGTACTGACCCGCATTTTCAATCGTATATAATTTGATTTATTTTTGTTGAGTCCAACAGATTGTGGTGCATCATACATTCTGGGCTTATTACACCTTGCATTTTTTTTTTTTTTTTTTTTTTTTTTTTTTTTGAGGCCCTAAAATAATGGCATTAATTTTGCCGAACACGTCAAAAGGGTGTACTTTTAATACGTGGTGCTATAACATGACATGACATAACATGATGGGGTTTTACGGCTCCACCCAAACCATTCGAATGATACGGGCGCCAGATCAGAAGGCCCGGAACCGGGGTTTCCCCCTATTTTTATCAATAAATCCAAAGTGATTTTTATCTTGCATACCACCATAGGCAGTAGTATACGGCGCCCGGCCTTGTTACGCAGTTGGACAGCACTGCAGAGTCACCGAAGAATTACACTTATAATAATAAAATAAATAAAATTTATTTTTGTATAGCGTAAAATTCACAACAATAGTGCTCTAAAATGCTCGTGTTAGAGGGAAAGTGTGAAGAAGTAACGAATTACGAATAACGAATTACAATTAACAATCATAACGCCCGTGGCCTGATCGGATCTCGAACCAGGGACCTCGCCCCCCACGGTCTGCATAGAATTGCAGTCAGCCGGTTAAACTGACTGAGCTATTCGGTGCCCTCTTGTTGTGTTATACAGCAATGATATTCCCATGGAAGTACTAGAATGACTGTGCAATGTTAAAGCGCCCATTCGCAATACTTTAGAATTTAAGGGGACTATTTCCATGTATAGCATAAAGCACCAGCATGTCGAGTCTTCATTTGGGCTGTTTGTATGGCAAAGTCCCCTTAAATCTGGCTTCAATTCTGACCAATCACGTGACCTTTATAAGCATTCTAGTTAATCCTTTATACTTCAGTGGATATCCGCACCCCTGTCGTTAGATTCACACGTGCCAAGAAAGAATTGTGGACCAATTAACCTACAAGGCTCGGCTGTGACAGATGGCACGCAGAATTTCCAAAAGCATGAATCGGTGCAAAGTAAGACGCCATCTATACTTGTCACTTGCCGGAAATCGCGCGCTGAGACTTTTCCCTTGAATGTCGGATGCATTGCATATCGTGTCTTCAACCCCCCACCCCCTCCCTCCTTTTATATCTACGCTTTTCTCTCAATCCTTGAACTCTTCCTCTTATGATGAAGCATGTGATGCCGTTTGATAATATCATGTGTCTATGGTAAACTGCAGCTAATATTACGTTCTCATAAATATGAAATTGGTGGAGAATAATGCATGTTCATGTATAGCAATAATAGATAATTCATCATCACGGTACAAACTGTAATTAAGTTTCAGAATCGAATAGAACACCAAATAATTATGATATTGATATAACAATCAAAACAATAGCCAGAACTCATCTGGAAACGAAACACTTGAATAAGTTCAGGTTGCAACGAATCTTAAGCATTGTCCATGGGGATCTATAACGACGTCCTTCATTAGATAGCAACATGATTAGTGCATTGTCCTTTGGCTCAGCGAAAAGAAGCCAAAGAACATTGACACATGATATTTGTATATTCAAGTTTTCGGCATCATTAGATTTAGTTGCTCCTTGAACTATGCCAGTCAGTCAGGTTATCTCTATTTTTCAACAAGGATGAGACTGGGACCATCGAGTTACTCCTGGTAATTGACGTCTCTTTATAGTGAAGAAAGCTAATGTGCAGGCTAAGGGGTAGAGGAGAGGACCAGGCGCTGTCTGAGGGACGAATGATACCCATGTGGTGGAGATTCTCGAACTCTTGCTAGGCGGCGCAGAGTTTCTCCGGGTTTAGGCGGTGTGGTCTGGCCCAGTCTGGAGGACCTGTCGTGACCACATGATGGTGCACTCCGTGACAAGACTCGTGCCGAGCAAAGACTGGCTGCGTGACTCCCGAAAACTCCTGCAGGAGGAGTGCACAGGGGTCTAGGTGAATGGGAGTCACCCAACATCTGACTGCACTTGCTGTGCTGGTTGCTGAAGATCCAACCACGGTAGACATAGTGGTCGCATCCAGGAGGCGACGTCCCGTGACGTCTACGAGTAGGTAGTGCCGATGTAGAAAGTCCGCTCCAAGCAGGGCACGCTGTACTTCAGCTTGCACCAGACGAGCTGTGAACTTCCTGCTCCCGAGACACAACCTAACGTCGGTTGACCCATAACGTGGAGATGAAGGCGCCGTTGACTGCCTGGAGCTGCACTGCATCTTGACGCCGTCCGAGGGCTCGACCAGTAGAGGTTGCCGGAATGACGGACACTTGTGCACCTGTGTCCACTAGAAACACAAGGCCCTGTGGTGGAGTGTCTAACCGCGAACAAAGTGTCTCGTGAAGGGCACGGACCCACGCTGGTCACTAGCGAAGGCCCGCCTCGGCGTTTCCCTGGCGCCGTGGTGGTTCTGTTGTCCAGTCGCAGGGCGAGCAGCACCGCTTAGCACTGCGGTCGAACCGTTGGTGGTACTTACACAGACGGGGGGCGTCCTTGTAGCAGGGAGTGTGAGGACCTCAGGGACGGTAGCGAGCTGTTCCGGGGCTGAGCCGGCGAAGGTGGAGCCGCACAGGAGACGGCGACCTTGTCAGCTTCCAACACGAGCTCTCACAGGTCCTTAAGCGAAGAAGTGGAGATCGCGTTTCTCACTGCTGCCGGCATGGCCCGTAAAAAAAGGCTGCGCAGCAACAACAAAAAAAATGTTGAGGGCCAGGATTCGGTCAGCGAGCTCCGAGGGTTTACGATCACCCAGGTCAGGTACCGCTAGTAGGCGCTCTCCTCTCTCTGCATCAGTCGGCCCAAACGCCCCGAGTAGTTAATCCTTGAGGCATTGCTATACTTAGTATCACCAGCTGGCGGGTATTGCAGGACAGACGTGGCTCAACATGTACTACCACCACGTGGTAGTACATGTACTTTGTTTTATCTGCGACGATGCCACGCAACATGAACTGCGCTTCGGCTTGGAAAAAACAAGCGGCAGATCTGAAACACCAAAAACTAGGCAACTTGACTGAGATTGCAGCTGCTACAGCGGTAGCGGCGGCGGCAGCATTAGCTTCTGGCATGTCTGGTTTGTAGAAGCGGCTAACGTGGTTGCACGACTAGGCGGTGACGGGGCTGCAGAGAGTATCTGCACCCCAGACGGATACAACTGATAGCATATGCAAATCAACGTTTCATAGTCACCAACTGTAGGAGCTCAATGAGGGACACACGTCAATTGAGCTCTACTGAATCCACTGTCTTTATTGAAGAGCATGCCTTGTATATATACACACCGCTGAATGCAGACGGGGGATCCCCTGAGCATGTCCGCTCAATCGCAGTTCATCGATGAACTGAGTTGGTAGGGGCAACACAATAGAGTCAATACACCCTCAAATGTGTGCTGACCCTCGACTTAACATCTAGCCGTATACTATATATAACTTAAGATATCTCATTAATTGTCTATTTCTTATTTAACATTTAGGCCATTTGTCTGCAACAGTGTTCTGTATCTTTTGCGTGCTTGGCATAACCGGTTGAGTCATGGTTGATTCAACCATTTAGCATTGTTAAGAGACGTACGCGGGTTAAGTTCCAATAGCAGTTTCCGCAATCTAAGATGGTTTGGCAATTTCCTGGTCATAGTCAGCTATAGCCATCATTTTATATGCCGCGAGAAGCGGTGTTTATCAGCATTCACCAGCTTCAGGATTGTAAAAATCAACTCAGAAGTCAGCAAGCTCTCATTCTTCCCTTAAATAGAACCTTCTCAAGAATTGTTGATTGAATAAATTCGACGAACTCGTGATAAGAAATTCTATAAGAAATGAAGGATCTCATCATAATTTGATATTACAAAAGACTGTCGGTGACGTTCGCACGTTTCCCGCGTGTCTCAGCTGCCAGTCATAGGTTCTCTCACTGGTGTGTTTTTACCGCACGGAATGAACTGAAAACAGCGAAACATTGCCCAGATTGTGTGACACAGCTTTCCTCTGGTGACACAGTCGTAAGTTAATTGAATCGCGTGGATCACTGATTGGTGGTATAACATTATGTGAAAGCCGATCAAGGCGCCGGGGACCGGCTTTGCTTTTTAGACTTATCGTCTGATCCCATCATGAACTGCAACGCATTTTGTGTGAGCTTTGCCTAAGTATGTGAAACGGAGCAGTCCACGCAAAAATTCAACATCAGTCCAACAAGTAACACACATTTATGTGAATCTCATATTTCGCAATTTAAGGGCTTTCTGTGTCTCTTCATATAATTATCTATAGTATTATAAGCATGATACCATAATTATATCTCTATTATTTGTTACTTAGGATGTATGCATTAGAAACATTAGTCGAGTGTACCATTATAATTATTCTTTTTATTTTTATATCCATCAATTGGGAATCCAGCCTATTTTTGTTTGGGTCTCTTTTTTTCATCGCGGTGCTGAATCAACTCTTCACAACCAATCACCCTGAGCATTTTCTCTAATGTAGCAGTTTGCACCTGTAAAATTCAATAGTTAACCTAATCAGATAAGACATCACTTCAAAATACAGAGCACCAACATTATTTGCTGGGATATCGCTTGATGTTGAGGACCGGGTGAGTGCATATTTCTAACCCTGTTGTTAGTACTTGTTACCCTAGTATTCAATGGTCTCTTCAGCACATACGACGAATCATTGAAGCCTTGCCTCAATAGATATTTGTCAGTCTCCCACTGATACAAGTGAAAATATATACATGTATACCTTGAGCATTCCGTTTCCTAGAGCTGATTGAGGTTCACCGTAACAAGTAACAATGGTACCGTATTGGACGTAAGGACCACTTTTTACGAGCGATGACAAATATGTGTGTATATACAAGCTAATCTTCATATCTATGCAAAGATTGAGATTTGCAGATTCGCATCTCATGAATATATATGAGCTGCAACGACCAATGAAGAAAAGGCCTTTGTGAGGTAATTTCAAAGCACAACAACAAAACAATCAAGTAAATATAATGGCAGCGATAAATCCGGCTGAATTTTATACGGAGTGCCATAACGACAGTTCAAGCAGGAAAGGAAAATGAGTCAAAAATTCCCTTCATTGTAGACTTAAAGTGGAATATTTGCCTAGAGACACATCAATTATTGTAGGTATCAGACAACCTCATTTGTTTTTTATGGGTTTACTTCAGCTCAAACATGCAGATCACAAGAAAGCATGAATTTATACGCGGAGCAGTAAACACTTACATATGTACATGATTCAATGTCATCTTCTGCTTTTGGTGTTGGCTCTCCACCATAATCGTTGATTGAATTTCAAAGTACAATCAACGTACTGCAACGTACGCGTAACACCATCTTTCGTGGATAAAGCAGATGCGCGATGCAGATGTAGAAATATGATTCATGCAATTGACAATGATCGAATTGACACACATAACAGTAGCCAATAAGAGGGCTTTTTAGTTGGTTTTCAATTGTACAGGATGTAACCCAATTTTTTGCTTTTCCGAATGAAGTTACAGGAAGGGGGTTATGGGGGAACGTGATAACACGGGTATATGAAACCAGTTCTACTTTCTAACACCCACTTTTTTCTATACCTCTCTTCGACGTTAATTTGAAGCTATCAAATAATTATATACCCTCCGGTAATCCATTCCTTTGTGGTACATTTTACACCCACCTCGCACTTATTTGTCATTTAGATGTGGCCTGCTTGGTACCCTTACTACTCTGTCGAGGGTGTTTCCTGAGTCAAAATAATCTATACCATTAAAATGATTAGATTTTCCAAAATTATATAGATGTACATAATTAGGTAAAACATTATTATTATTACTTTACTCGTTAACATCCTGTTTTATCATACTTATGCCCCTTTTATCGGAACGGCAGGCCACGGTTGCATTTATCTTTAGGTAACTATGCAGTGCTGCTCAACTGCGTAACAAGCCCGGACACTGTACGTGCACTTACTGTCCATGGTAGCATACAGGAGAAATAACCCTTGGGATTTATCGATAAGAGTAAGCAGAAACCTAGGGTAGTGTAGAGCCGCATGTAAAACCCAATTGTGCCTTACGCCATGTCAGGTTATCATCGTTCGCGCTATAACATGTAATATAAATACATAATTATACGCATTGCCATAGTATCAATGCAATAATGACCCATCTGTCCTCGCTCTCTTTGATCTGACTCTCAAATGTTGATCCAAAGAGAGCACTCTACTTGGCATGCTGCTCTACAAAACCGTACAAGTCGAGGTAAGTTGATTAAAATTACCTGTTGTAAAATTCAATCACAGATGCAAACCAACTTTCTATCGGTTATAAAAAGGATGCATTTGTGGGAACACAGTTTATTCTTGTTTGTTGTTTCCTTCGTTTTGTTTCTCCCTTTTGGAAGGAGGCAGCAATGCGAGTATGCTGCCAATGCATAAAAACCGTTTTTGCGACACCAATTTGATGATCAAATACCAAAATCAGGTTGGTCTATACATGTGTTTGGCAAAGTAATTCAGAACCGCGTATTGCACTAGTCATCACATGTTTCAACTTTCAACTTCACTACCAATGTTAATGGATACTTATAGTCGCATGCTCACCTCTCAGTCAGTAGTATTTCTTATTACTCCCTAAACACTACGAAGTTAGCTTTCAGACAAATTTACTGGGCTACATTTTCCATATAACTAACATTATTTCCCATGTAAACACTAACCAATAAATACTGTTACTTAAAGCACAGGCCTCTGCCATATAGCCATCTCAACCACAGACTTTCTGCCTGCATGTGTCTAACTTTTATTTTTCCATTTCATCTAATCGCCTTTTCTGCTTTTATTTTTCCATTTCATCTAATCGCCTTTTCTGCTTTTATTTTTCCATTTCATCTAATCGCCTTTTCTGCTTTTATTTTTCCATTTCATCTAATCGCCTTTTCTGCTTTTTCGGTCTTGATGGTTTCTGTTCTGTCTGGAGCCGTTTTTATTCCGCAATTATATTCTGTTCCAAGTGTACACGTGTTATTTTGGAGTGTTTTTGTTAACCTTAACTTCTGTTGCTATTTAATGCCAGAACATAATAATTCCCTGAAAATAATTGAAATAATTTGCCAGCAATGCGTACGCATGGCTGACAAGCATCAACGTTTGTGCATGCCAAAAGTCTTATAAATATGCTTCGGTTATGATCTTCAGAACTTATATTCTCTCTTTTTTTAGATTTAATAATTTGTGCCGTTATAACACATGGTTATAGATAAAAAAACAACCATGTCCGCGTTTATGGCGGGTTGACTATAGTAGCTTGAGCTAAAAGTAGCTCAAAAGTGAGCGATAATTGCAGGATTGCAAGGTGCGCAGCTTATTTGCTTGCTTTGATGGTCCTAACGGTATGATGATATACTATGTGATGGGCGAATGATTGTGTGAACACCGATTTCCGGTTTCCAGAGGGTTTTTAAGGCTCCACAAATTTTTGGTATAAATATTGCAATTTCGCCTACTCACGTACCTTATGATTATCAATATATATTTATTATCGAATTTTTAATTTTATTCTAACTCTGACCCATAGCTGCATTCTGTAGCCATCATCTATCGCAATAGGAGTCGCACAGCAAACGCAATGCAGTGAATGCTAGGTGTCACAAAAAGAAAAAGAAAAATAAGAGCTTCTGTACACACCGCGAGTACACCGCAAAAATCAGATCCACGAGAAATCGATTTCAATAGAGGCCAGCCAATTAAAAGTAGGATTGAGAGACAACTACCGATAGTAGGCCTACTACAACTAGTATACTTGTGCGAGTTACAGATGACCCTTAATTTACAATGCGTATATAGAGATTATACCTGTATTAGTTATCTTTAAGAAATATTTCCTGATAGTATTTGTTTAATCGCAAGAATTGATTCTTTGATTACTCTTAATACTATTGTAAACAGGAGCAATCAATGCGAGTCAATCAGCGGAAAGTTTGAAACGGACAACTTGTGCAAACAATTGTTACGCAATCACCAAGCATGCGTCGCGGTGAGCTTTAATTGAACGGACTCACAAAGCAGAGAAGTTGTTGATGTCACAACGAAATTATCGCATTTATCGGCAAAATTAGATCCGCGAAAAACGCGACCAGCGAACAACACATTTCCCAAAAAAAGGATGACCCCTCTAACCGCGAAAATCGAGTACCTCGAAAAATTCTATGTTGTGTGAAATTCACATAATATATATCAATAAATGACACAGCTATTCGAAGCATATATAATTAGATCAGGTATAGTTACACCGCATCCATGCACACTATTATCTTCGACGTTTAAAACGTTTGCCAACATGCGGAAAAAAAGATTTCCAATACTACGGTATTATGGAAAATAACTTCACACAGAGTGTATCAGACCATCTTAGTCAGACGCCTGTGATTAAGCAGCAGACTCTACTCAGCACTAAAGAATTATTAGATCCTAGTCCACTGCTCCTAGCTCTCTATATTTCAATGCGTGTAACAATTGCATAACTTACAGCATCATGTGCATCATTAATTAATTAACTAATTAATGGACTAATCATGAATCAATTGATTACCAGCAAACAATGGATTGATTGAATGAGAAAATCAGTTCACTAATTTCTTACTCGTTTATTTTATCATTTGATTATTGTATTAATCAATGATATACAATTAATTATTTGATTTATAATCAATTAATATTGAGTTATTAATTAATATTTATTCGTTTGTTTATTTATTTATTTATTTATATTTTGAAAATTATCCATTTAGTTGGCTATTTAGTTATTGGTTTGTCAATTTGGTTATACTCGAATAAATAAATGAAAAAATGAAAAACAAAATATGTAAGAGAAATCTCAACCCAACTACCAAACATGTTTTATTTTATTTAGTTATCTTATGATACAGTAGTTTTAGTCAATTTAGCTATACTTCTATAAATAAATGAATAAAATAAATATTTTTAAGAATTAAAAAAAAATATATATAACCGAAATCTTAACCCAATTTCTATGTAATGATATAATTATAGGTAAATGCATTAATTGTAAATATTTAAGTCGAATAACAGATGCATGTTTGTTTCACATTTTCTTCTTAAATAGAGGAAATGAAGATGAAAAAGTAGACAAGACACATAAGTAAATTTTCTCAATATATATTTATTCGTATCAACTTGATACACATGGAGTATGAACAGCAACCTTTTTATGGTGCGGGTCGCCTTGTGGAATCCACGGGGTCTGATGACGTCATTCGCAGTTTCACTAGCGGTAAACATGTGAACCAAAACGATTTGGCGGGAAAATCAGAAGCAATGGATATACAATGAAAATGAAGCAAGATAATTAATTACATATATTATTTTACCCTTGAATGATTAATTAGGGCAAATATTTCGTGATTATAGCGTTATATTGGGCATTAAGGTTGATATTCGACTTTAAGTGAGTATTTCTAGGCTTTGTTGGCAGTGGCCGCCCGGAGAATGAAGCTGGCAGGGCATTGCCTGCGTCATAAGGAATTGCCAACAAGTGGACTAATCCTCTGGGCACCAAACCATGGCAAAAGAGCCAGAGGGCGAAGAAGACTGAACTACATCGATGTCTTGAAAAGGGATGCTGGAGTTGAAAGCGAGGGGGAATTGGCCACATGTATGATGGACCGAGACATCTGGCGGATCCATGTTCGAGCCCGACTGAGGCCGCCCTAGTAGTAGTAGTAGTAGTAGTAGTTGGCATCTGAATGGCGCGGCAGAATGTTCATTTAAAATAACCTAAATCACAAAATGTTGAAGCTTCAATATTTTCACCTAAGATGGAAACACCCCAGGCAGGCTGAATGAAGAGATCACTCAAAGCTTAAATATTATTCGGTTTGACCAATCTTCAAATCTTGTGTAAGCCTACTACATTTGTTTTGGCCGTATTCAGCTTCCGGTATGTACTTTGAAATAGTTCTAAACGTTGATGTTCAAACAAAACTCACTATGACTCCTGATCTCGATGTCACAACTGTAATTTATAAATTATATATTTTAATTTTCAGTAGTTATTGTTGGGGAAACTTATTGATATTGAGTTAGGTAATTATAGAAACTATAAAAAAAAAAAAAAAAAAAAAAAAAAATACATTAAGCACAACTAAGAATCTGCTTTACATCGGTCTGAAAGATTTATTGTAATAATGAATCAAAAGGTGGGGGACTGTGGTCAATCATGTGAGACTTAGTTATGTTTATCTTGAGGACTAAATAATTAGAGCTGCAGTGTGGCATAAAAACATCATAACAGCAAAACTTGTATTATTCTCTGCTTTGTGTATTGTGCGATTTTGAGGGCCTTTTTCAATGCCCGATCAATGCTGTATTATCGCACATTTGCCTAGAAAAATGGAATTTGATCTCTGCTGCTTTGTCTCCGCAATATGAAATAATATTAAGACAACATTGATCATATGTGATCTGTAAAATACGTCGATTAAACGTCCATACATGCTCATACATAATTAAACAGGGCAGATATGCGTTATGGCATTCAAGTAAAATCCAATATTCATCATGTCCATCGATTTGAAGTCGAACTGAGGCCCATTTTTTCCTCCATTTTTAATGAATAGGAGGAAAACTATTCATAATAAATACGCGCAAATTAAGCTCACCTCAAATGAGAGCCGGCAAACGTTGATGTTAATTACTACTTATAGTTACAATGTTCACCGGGCGCTGGAGTCACGAAGTTTGTGATTTTTGGGAAATTCCCGCAAAACGGTGTATCAAAGAATTTGCGGCGTCAATTCAAAGCTTTGTCATTCTCTTTGAAATTGCTTTTGATTGTTTAATTGTTAACTTGCCTCATTTGGAGTGGACGCATGGCAAGCATGCTTTGTAATATTGTCGATGCTAATCACACAGATGTGCTGCATTGCCCGATCGCTAATTGGATAACAGCGCGCATTAAGTAGGGGCCAATAGCAGAGAAAGGTTGACGCCCACTGAAATCGATTCGGCTACATGGCAAAGCTCGGCTTTACTCGGGCTGGGGCTCGGCCTCACTCGGAAAACTGTATGTTAACACTCCGTTATAAATAAGTGGTGCCTCACAGAAAATTAATGACACTCTTAAAATCAGTAATACCCACAAGATGCTGCAATCACAGTAGGCAGGGATTATCGAAATGCAAAGGGCTGCAATCACAGTAGGCAGGGATTATCGAAATGCAAAGCGGTTTGCTTAAAACTGCGCATCAAAACTGAACACATTTACTTTTCGATGGATAGGTACTCAGCAAACAGCACGCCTTCGTTCAGCCAGGGTTCAGCGCCGTTTGGGTCTAAAATGTCGCCGGACTAAAACTATGACGCAACCTTTACTCGGAATGGTATGATTTACTTTAAACTCAACCTACGCGGAAGTTGACGATAAAAAATAAACCTAAAAGAAAACGATCTTATACTTAAGCAAAGGAAAAATACATAACCATTGTCAGCCCCTATTTTTGTGTTTTCCGAAATCGGGTTTTATGTCTTGAACCAGGATGTTATAGATTATAATATATAACCGGGAATTTTATATTATTTTATTATATACAGTATATATAATATTATATACATTAGAAGCCCCCAAGTCCCATCAGCCGGTGTTCTGAAGACAACTCTCACGGCAAAACATCTCAATTGATCATGTTTCTCTGCACAGCCATAATCTTCATCTTTGCTGGTGTCTCCCAGATATTTTCCCAGTGCACAACTGAAAGTTGTTCAAATGGAAGAGGAACAACTGTTGGAATTGAAGAACTGAAATATCTGTTAGAGAGACAGACACAGGAAATCAGGCAATTAAAGTTACGGGTAGATGAAGGGAGCACAGGTGATTATAATTATTCGTGTTGATATTTCAATTTCAGTCATTGGTGTCCGAGGTTAGACCTCTCAATTAGTTTCACTTGTTCACTGGTATGGTCAGTTAATTTGTCAGACCCATCCGATTTGTACATATTGCTTTATATTTCCTTCTTCGTCTTTCATTTCCCTTTCCCGTTTTTTTATTGTGTTACTTCAGTTTTACTCACCTCACCTAATTATAATGCTATATTCAGATTGTGAGTGCAACCATATCTACAGAGACTGCTTGGACCTAATGAATGGTGGATTCGCCGAATCAGGAGTGTACTTTATCTCCGTCCATGGAATTGCTAATGCTGTTCCGGTTTACTGTGACATGGACACCGCCGGTGGAGGATGGCTGGTGAGAAGCAAAACACAATTCTTGACACCTCATGTTACCCAGTCTACATACTTGAATTGCAATACGGTGGCACTCGTAACATGGACGGAATGGCAATGAGTGTTTCCCGCCAGAATTACATAACAGGACTGTGATATGTACGACCCCTCAGACACTCCCTCATCTATGCAACATATAGAATTCGAGGAGGCGTACAACTCCGACTGTCTCAGCACAATAGCACGAGATTGAAAATTACCACCGAATTTCGTATAAGGTTAACCCCATATGGTGAACGCACGAACACAAATATTATTTGTTGACTTTCCTGGTTTACAGATAAATACGTGGTAATAATATGAACGCCTATAAATTCACTATAATACAATTGGTTAATGGTGGGTATACAATATTATAATATACATGTACATGCATACATAGCATGTTTTGCAATGCAGTCCAGGTTGACATGTAAGTGACTCGTTTGCCTTAGCCTTGGTCTCTCTCTGTCTTATTCCTACTTTGCTTTTAAACTTTTTTGCATCCCTTTCTCCTCTCTGCTCTCCCTCCATTTGGTCAAGAGGGCAACTCGACCTGTTTGATTGGGATACAAGCGCCGGTTCGTCATTTTGAAGGTGACGTCAAGATGCATTATAAACGACCTCGCTCACCCTCTTGCAATGAATTCGGCGACATTGACACACAATTAGCACCTCCTGTTGTCTTGCATGACCTCGACTGTTTTGTTATGTATTAGCTACGTATTCGAACCCTGGTTTTATTGACGCAATCGCACAATGGCGAGGAGTCTTTTTCAAGGAGCTCAGCGCACTCTGCGTTATGATTCCAGTATCAATCCCATAATTCACAAATAAAAATATTATGACTGGACATAAGCAAATTTCGCTGTAACGTAATTTTCTGGCGCGACACATAGTCAGGATACTGCGCAACGATGAAACGAATGTGCCGCTGGTTACCATGGCAAATTGGCCAAAAAATAGCATCATTAATCCGGGAAAAATAATCTACTCACTAAATGAGACCGGTAAATGGAATAGTGGCTGCCAGTGGCTGGCTGTGGCGGTAAGAAAAAAGGGGAATTTGGACAGGTTGTGTCATAGGACGAAATGAATCCAATACAATGTTTTATAATTTTGTGCAATTTAATCTTGTTTCGAAACTGTAATAAGTATTAGATCACAGAGTACCCTTGTGAGCTAATTTCATAGCGGATTTAACAACGATACTTAATCGTGGGAATGGATAATTCTAGATATTGTTATTCATGCAGGTCGTTCAGAAAAGACGAGATGGAAGTGTCAACTTCAATAGAACGTGGGCTGAATACGCTAATGGTTTTGGAGACCCATCGGGTGAAAACTGGCAAGGTTAAAAGCCCGTGTATATTACAAATTTATCTTAAAATATAAATGATGTCATCAATATTCTCCAGGCAACAGATTCATTCACCTCCTATCGAGCAGCAAGCCTCATGAACTGAGAGTTGAACTTTATTATAAGGACAGTGGATGGAAATTTGCTTCGTACAAAACTTTCTCAGTGGCTTCCGAAAGGGACAACTTTCGACTCGAAGTTGGAACTTTCTCTGGTGATATATGTAAGTGTCACGCAGTATGTTTTGATGTTTGATCACCCTATAAATTGTAGCGGATGCTTTGGCTTTTCATGATGGCAGTCCATTCAGTGCACACAACAAGGATTTGGACGCGGCCTTGATAAACTGCGCGCAATCTTTTGGTGGTGGTTGGTGGTTTGCTAACTGCGGGAGATGTCACTTGAATACAGTGTATGGATATCTTACGAATCCCAATAAAGCTGCGTGGATGAAATCAACCGACGACGCGGACGAAGAAGGAATCATAACGGAAACTAACATGATGATCCGGCCGTTATGATTCTTCCTTTGGTGCAATATCTCATCTTGATGAATTTCAGCTCAATAAAAGACATGCTATTCTGACATACTGCTTAGTTTATTCGTGTTTCTGACATTGGCACACTATTTGCACAGTACATGACTCTACAACCAGTTACCCACATAAGGAATCAGTCATGATTGAGGAGTAGGGCTAAATGAACCACAACGATAATAATGAAGAAAACAAACAGGCTGAAGCGGTCAAGGATCTCTCCCAGCAGCATCCATTCTGTAATCTTATTCCCCTGCTTGCTCTTCTCACGCTGACTATGTCTCAAGATCTCCAGCTCGTCCAGAATATTCTGAAGAATCCCTTGACAGTTTGATTCGGATTTGATGCTCGCTCGTCTGTGATCAATTGGTAGATTTTTAGGCTCTCTCAGCTCAGCATCAGTATCTGCACTGTTCATATCATATACATTACTGGTTCCATTACATTCTGGCGGTGGTGTAATGACATGGATGGCTGATGTGAATGACGTCAGTGTCGGGATTTCCAGGTTGAAGATACCTGCTTGGTTTTTAAAGTGCTGAGCTTTGTGTGCAGCCAGTTTTGGGTTTGTTGTACTCAGCTGGTTCTGTTCATTTGGTTTTGGCGTTGTGTTTGTTGAAACATTTCCTGCGCAAGATCCCGAGGGAGTGTTGAGCTGGCAAAGTCGAAAGTTAAAATAAGTTAAAATGAGATTATTTTAAAATTAGGTCTAACCATGTCTAGACTGCTCTTGAATTTGTTTTTATTATAGTCGACGATTTTCTTCATCCCTACTAAGCGCCCCAAGTAGCCTATGATATAAACCTCCATCCAGTGAGGAACAGTCTCTCCTAGGTCTCCTCGGTGGTGGAAGTTCAAGATGATGACAGTGACTACAGTTGACAAAGCCAAGAGAAGGAGGATGGTCAGAAAGTATTGCGCTGAAAGGAAATTCCCGAAAATTAACGCATTGAAGTGTGAAGGATATACAATATAATGAAGGAGATGGGAATGGATAGACCATAGAATGGCGAGGGTTGGGGTAGATAGACCATATAATAGAGGAGATGGGGATGGTTAGGCCATAGAATGGGGGAGGTTGGGAGAATAGATCATAGACTGGGGGAGGTTGGGTGGATAAACCGTAGAATGAGGGAGGTCGGTGGAATGACCATAGAATGGAGGAGATGGGAATAAATAGATCATAGAATGGGGAGGCTGGGTGGACAAGCCATAGAGTGAGGGAGGTTGGGTGGATTAGACCATAGAAAGGACAATGTGCATGGGATGAATGGACCATTGATTCTCATATCTGAAAGTATCTTTAGCGAGACACTTACATATCAGAGGTATCACCAAAGACTGGGCTGGCATTGTCTCTGCAACCAGAAGTAGAAACACGGTGGTGGTCAGGAGTATGGTCACAGACAAGGAAACCTTCTCTCCGCTCTCCGGGGGCAACCAAAACACCAACAATGCGCACGCTGTGATGAAAGCGCATGGCATGACCAGGTTTGTGGTGTAGTAGAGGGATTTCCGTTTAATGACGATGCGATACTCCAGGGTAGGGTAGGGCTCAGGGCAGCATGCGTACATATCAACATGACGAATAACTGGCATCCCCTGTAAGTTCCATTCTCCGTTTGGAACAAATTGGCTTATGTCTCCTGAGCTGCAAAATAAATAAAATTTGCATAATGTAAAAATTTTTTGTTGCACAGTACTTTTATAGTATATAGCACAAGCCTTGCTTTGAGGCGCATATTCGTCAATTTCACTTTTTCTCAGAAGTGGCATGCTCATGGAAAAAAATGGAACATAATGTAGCACTTGGCTATCAGGTGTGGCCTCAGTCTTGTCACCATGCATATTGAGGATTTTCTTATTAACACAATTAGCACTAAAAACGACGCATTCCATTTAATATAGACCCTATCTGTGCAGTTATACGAGGGCTCTCTATATCTATTATCATGGATATGGCGACTACGAGATATGACATGGTTCATGAAAAGGGATGGTGATTCATTGAGTTAAGTATGCTGATCAGGAAGAGCCAATCAAAAGAGGCTCAGAGACAACAGAAACAAATAATTGGAAAATGTGATGCGAATGTCACGTACTCTTAGTTATGTACTATTGTGTATGCATAATACTGCTTATTGTCATAGCAGATAAACATTTATTAATTGTGATTAATACCAATTTGCGTATGACCTAATTTAGCGTATGACCTAATTTAGCGTGTAGATGACTGAAACTGTAGATCATTATTTTAGTAGTACATGAGTTGATCTCCACAACTATAAGTATTACTGTAGAGTATAATAGGACTAAAACAGACCTTGATCGGTTGTAGAGATTGACCTTGCCTCCGTCAAATGACCATGATCCCCAGGTCATGGTACAAACTTGCTGATCCCAAGGGAAATAGGTCACATCAAGAGGACACGATGACATCACGATTACTGGTGCTAGCCAAGTGACATAACCATCTGACGTCACAGCCGCAAAGTACTCATCGATCTCAGGTAGCTCATCACTCACGCTGAAGATCAAAGCAACACCATAAAACAATAAGATAGGTCAAGGTGACTCACTCATTGTACAAGGTGATGTCAGGTCTCCAGATTCGCGAGACCTTGATCCGAACGACATCAATTCCGCCATACTCCACCTGATCCCATTTCAGATGGGCATCTGTCCAATACTGTGAAAATAAAATAGAACTCGTCAAATTGACTGTGTAGTTTATCAAATATGATTAACTCACTAATCGTAGCCATATATTGCTCTTCAAGATCTGGTTCTTTTCGTCCTGATCAAATGAATTTAGTTTGATATTAAAGGGAGGGAGAACTGGTTAAAAATTGACTTTGAGTCGTTATTTGATGCACCATAAATGATTTCTATGCCTGGCCCACACAAGGAATATCATCGCTAACGATTTCGCGGGCGATATATTGCTAACTAGGCGTGACGTCAGCAGCTGTGATGAAACACCGAGTTCCCCATCTGTTACAATGGGCCTCGTCATATCAGCGTGTCCTGCGACTAAACCCTTGGATATTTTTTTATTTTCTTTTCGGAAATAGATAGAATAATCATTTTGCCACCAGTCAGGCGCGAAAAAAAAATATTTTTCGCTATTTTTCTTATTTTAACAAGCGATTTTCTAGGACACCTACCATGTTTCTCATCCTGAAACAGTAAAAAGGTCAGCCAGAGTGCACCACGCATGCGCTTTCGTTTCGTAAACAACAAAGATGTCCTTTTATGGCGAAGATGCTCTGCTCTGATTGGCTGAAATCGATAGCTTCACGAGGGGAACGGAACCAATCAGCCATCAGCCAAACCAAGCCATCAGCTGACGTTTGCCTCCTTTACTTCGCAATGGAAGCCATTCTCCCATAGGCGCAATGCTAACCCCGATAATCGGAATGCATTATTTCCTTACGCTTGCATCCAGGCATGGTGTCCTTGGCACGGAATGCTATCAATTGGTGCTATGAGTCAATAGAAC
>KB307982.1:69140-172642 GCA_000328365.1 Capitella teleta
TTTTTTTTTTTTTTTTTTTTTAGCTGTGATATGAAAAGAAAGCACTTACGAAAAATAACATTTGAGGGCTCAGCTTTTTTTTTTTTTTTTTTTTTTTTTTTTTGCAAGCTTCCACCCTCATTTCCTGTCTTGACGCTTATAAAAAAACAATGAAATCTAAGATTCGATACCGACGGTGTGTGAAGGAAGCTGCTAATAAAAATAACCACAGTAATTTGAATCCCGCTGTGCTTGCTTTTAATCGTTATTGTGTTAAATTCAAAGACGAAAACAAATATCCCAGAATGCATCGCTGCGGCGGATGTGCTCAAATGACAATCCCATAATGCACTGTTCCGCTCATGCAATATAGCCTATTAGACTGGAGGTTTTTAGACTGCGACAGAATCCTTTCAATTCAGCGGAACAGTAATTGTTTCACACGAAACTTGTGAGAAAGTATTGTTGAAAACTGTGAATACTGAGAGAAAACCTAGGACTTTGGGTACATGACAGCCAATCCGTATCGTACTCAGCATAAAAGACAGAAGCCAAAAATATGATACCTTTAAAAAAGTGCCTCAATGTTTTGTAACTTGTGGAGCATTATTATAAGTGTTGAAGGTTTCGATCATCGAAGTCTAGGTGGAGCTTCAACATGCCTGACACAAACGCTGACTATAGAATTGACTTATAGCAAACTAATTCCGCAAGGTGTAACCTGAAATCCATGTGCTCAGGTGTTGGTGAATCTGTAGTGCCTCGTTCAAGCACCGTGAACAAATTATATGATGTCGAACAGTGATTGAGCAGATACGCTCAGGGATCCCCCAGGGAATCTCCCGTCTGCACTATAACCGGTATATATACCAGGCATGCTCGTCAATAAAGACAGTGAATTCAGTAGAGCCCAATTGACTCGTGTGTTTCATTGAGCTCCTACAATTGGTGACCCTGAAACGTTGATTGGCATATGCAATCCGTTGTAACAACGCCTTTTGGGTTATGGGAGTTCCTCAGGACGCCTTTTGGCCTCCGTAACGCTGGCCAGTCCTTCCAGAGGCTCATGGATTCGGTTCTCCGTGGCCTAGAAGGGGTCTACGTCTACATGGATGACGTCCTGGTGGGCTCGGCAAACATGGAGCAACACTTAGTGCAACTACGGGCAGTGTTTCAGCGCCTGCTAGACAATGGTCTCCTGCTTCGTCCGACAAGTGCGAATTTGCGAAGTCAAGCTTGGACTTTTTAGGACACCGGGTAGATGCTACCGGACTTCAGCCACGACCGACCACCGTCAGAGCAGTCCAGGATTTCCCATTACCACAGACGTCGCGCCGTCTCCGCACCTTCTTGGGTATGATGCACTATTTTCATAGGTTCATGTCCAACGCCGCCTCTGAACTCCAGCCTCTACATGACCTAGCCTGTGCTAAGCCAAGCACTGCTGCTATCCCTTGGACAGAGGTCACCCGGGACATCTTCACATCAGCCAAGTCACTGCTAGCTAACGCTGCCACCCTGGCTCATCCCATCAAGGACTCCCCTCTAGTGCTATGTACAGATGTCTCTGATATCGGCGTGGGAGCCTCCCTGGAGCAATGGCCAGGAGATCGCTGGGTTCCACTTGTGGTTTCTTCAGCAGGCACCTCAGACCCCCCGAGCGCCGGTACAGCACCTTTTGATAGGGAGCTACTGGCAGCCTACTTGGCAATCAGGCACTTCCAGCACTCCATTGAAGGGAGAGAGTGTGTTCTCGTCACCGATCATCAACCATTGACGCTCCCCTGGAAGTAAGTTGGAGATCCGTGGTCGTCAAGGCAACAGCGACATTTGGCGGTGATCTCGGAGATGATGACTAACGTTCAACACCGACAGGGCAGCAGCAACATAGTGGCTGACACACTGTCCAGAGCGCCTCTGGACGTAGTTACTCTCGCTCTCGCCATGATGAGATCGCAGAAGCCCAACGTGAATGCCAAGAGGTGCATGATCTAAGGACCGCCATCACCGGCCTACAGCTCCGCGATGTACAGTTCAAAGAGGATGCCACTAGCATCTTGTGCGACGTCTCCCTAGGACACCCCAGACCCGTGGTACCCCAAACCCTGCGACGCAGAGTGTTCGACACACTACACGGACTAAGTCACCCTGGGGTTCGAGGATCACAAAATCTCATTGCTCAGCGCTTTGTGTGGTGTCGCAAGTGGAAGGATGTTGCAGAGTGGTGTCGAGCTTGCACAGCCTGTCAGCTCGCAAAAATCCACGTGCATGCCAAGGCCCCAGTAACCCGCATCCCAGTCACATCGACCCCCTTTGACCAAGTACATGTGGACATCGTTGGGCCCTTACCGCCGTCGCGAGGGTACTCCTATCTGTTCACTGTGATCGACCGACAATCCCGCTGGCCGGAGGCACTGCCCATGAAAAGTATCGCAGCCGAGGAATGTGCACAGACCTTCCTGCATGGCTGGGTGTCACGTTACGGTGTACCCACAGACATCACCAGCGATCGAGGTCGGCAATTCACCTCCAACCTTTGGAACGAGGTAGCTACGTCTCTCGGGTCCAAGTTGCACCGGACCACTGCCTACCACCCACAGGCCAACGGCATGATAGAACGGATGCACCGCACCTTGAAGGCAGCCCTACGAGCCCGTCTCACCGGACCAGATTGGATGGGTCAGCTACCGTGAGTGCTGCTTGGTTTGCGCGTGGTGCATAAGGAGGACTTGGATGCTGCCCTGGTAGACCTAGTCTTCAGACACAGACCAAGGTTACCTGGAGACCTGCTTCCCCTAGGGACGGCTCGTACACCGCCTAAAGTGCCAGAGCACCCAAGCCACCATGGCACACCAAACAGTGCGGTGCCTGCCTCACTGTCCAGAGCAACAGAGGTGTTCATCCGAGTGGGGCCCATAGAAGACCGCTGGACACACCGTACTCTGGTCCCTACAAAGTTCTCAGTCGCAGCGCAAAGACCTTCGTACTTGACGTCAAGGGTCGGCAAGAGACAGTCTCGATTGACCGCCTGAAGGCAGCCGCTACAACAACTCGCAGTGGGAGGGAGAGTCGTCCGCCACTCCGTCTCGGTGTGGGGGAACCCATGTAGTACCTCGTTCAAGCACCGTGAACAAATTCAGATGTCGAACAGTGATTGAGCAGATACGCTTAGGGATCCCCCAGGGGATCTCTCGTCTGCACTAACCGGTATATATACCAGACATGCTCGTCAATAAAGACAGTGAATTCAGTAGAGCCCAATTGACTCGTGTGTTTCATTGAGCTCCTACAAATCTTCGTATCTCAGCTCCAATAATGTTGCAATCACAAAAGAACTAAGCATCAATATTGTACTTCATCGATGCATTAAGCATTGTCCACGCATCACTTTGCTGCTGTACATGGTGGACTGGCAAATGAGCATGTCTCATCAAGGATTCACCGGATTGCTTTCAGCATCCTTTGATAGATGTCTCTGTTGACATTCTAAATTACGTGACTGATGTATATGGACACGACATCTATTACCGTCACCTTAATTTGATTAACTTGTGTGCGTGTGTGCGAGGAACCGCCGCAATATACTGCATTTATGATACCATTAGATAGTTTTATGCTTGTGGGTGATCAGCCCTAAGTGAGCTCATATAGTCATAATAATACTAGATGCATCAGTTATCAGCAATGGTCTTACTGTAATATTTTAACCATAGAAAATGTGAGATATTCCTCAGCAAGGTGGTGCTTAGGAAATCCATTAATGAAAAATGAGTCCTGGCCCCTTTCCACCGGTTCATTAGTTAAAAGTTTGCTTCGTTTTAGAAGACTTAGATGAACAGACAATACAAGAGCTTAAAACATCATTTAAGGTTGTCACAGTCTCAGATAGATCTCTTTTAAGTCAAGCTTCTTTTTAGTTAGCATCCATTTCAGTAACTGTGAATTAGCAAGAATTCTAACTACAGTGGGGTGGATGCATATAATGCACATTCAGACTGTTATTATGGTTTCAAAGGTGCGTTGGAACAACATATATTTAGTTGGTTAAATTTATTTAGTTGGTTGGTTTAGTTGGTTAGTTGGTGATTAAACAGCGGGTGCTGAATGGAATTGCGCGACCAGGTCGATCTATCATGATTATTTTGTGCCCTATATGGCATCTATTTGCTTCTACCGGCCCTTCAGTTCAGAACATAGTTGAACATCAACTTATGAAATATTTACCTATTGGCGAAACAATATATCATGTCATGATTCTACAAGAATCAATGAAGTTCAATGTCACTGCATATTTTGGCCCACTGGAAATGGGCAATAAATTGGGACAGCCCGACAACAATGGCAGTTTGGTCGATATATACCAATTTGCCGCAGGCAGATTATAAGTTACCTTCAACAAATTGGGTATATTGATGGAAGCATAAACAATTGTGCCAATGGCTTTGATCAATTGATAAAACTATGACATGCTATTTCACATTTCCCCTTTTTTTGAAGAGAATCCGAGACGCACGTGTGTCGATAGAAAATGATAATAAGAAAGGAAAAATGGTTATAACTATGTAACATTGGAAAGTTTTTAGTAGGATTGAACAAGAACATTTTGAAATCGGTATTTTATTTTGGATATTTTTAAATTTACGCTGTTATAATTATGACTCTGCTGGCATAAATCTAGAAAATACCGGGCCGACATTTGAATCCATTCTGGTCGTCAAGAAAGCAGGGATTCAAAAGTACATTTTCAAGTAATAGCTAGGAGTTTTCCAACCTTGCTTAATATGCTAAAAAAGGCTATTTCTTCTAAAACCACGCTATGTACCCTAAAATAATTATCAGTTATAGCTGAAGTAGTTTCTTATATACATAATCATATTCTTTATTTTAGTGGGGTCCAATAGCCAGAAAAAATATGTAAACCGCATAGAAGCAAAGCCAGTTGCGTATACAAGTGAATCAATTTATTGTTATTACTGTATTATTCAGAGCTAGTTTTTGAATGAACGAACTTATACCGATATCACTATCAAATTATATCAAACTATCATTTCAGGTGTCAAAAGATTTATTGGCTTTTCAATACACTTTTTTTTTTGCAACAATTGATCGCAAAAAAAAAAAAAAAAAAAAAAAAAAAACATTAACACGGAAATTGTGCTATGGTGGTGCATTAAAAATACCCGCCTATTTTTCATCTTTCAACAAAAAAGCCACGCAGTCATTTAAAATAATTATTTCACCAGATATATTGAATATTTATGTTTTGTGGTAGAGACATACATGTATATATATACCTCAGGCATCTGAAATCAGTCAAGTTTGGACATTTGCTTATGTAAATTTCTCATTGATGATTACACATTTGATTTACACGTATGTTCTCTGAACTCTAGTAAAACAAGCAACTATCAATAAGCCGTAAACTCTAAAGAAAAAAAAATAAGTCAAACAACTTGTGTAAACCAATCATATAATTATATCCAATGAATATATTTTTTCTCGAGTGCATTCTATTTATAAATAATTATTATGCTTATTCATTCAACTCAAGTCCCAATTGGGAAAACTTATTACGTATATTACGTATTATTACGTACTTATTACGTATTATTACTTATACTTATTACTTATTACTTATTACGTATTACTTTTCCCAATTGGGAAAAGATTATAAAAAACATATATTGTATTCGGATACATTTATATAGTGACTAATCATCGTTTTTGTTTTTGTTTTTTTTTTTGTTTTTTAACCCAGATATACTCACCAGCTAATGCGACAATAATCACGAGTGTGAGATTTCTCATTTCCGCGAGTGACACACATGCAGGAATGATCCCTTGACGCCCCTCGTGCCTTACAAATAATGCTCGCTCCCCATTGAATGTCGAGCGCTGCTGCAGTGACAGAAATGCCCGGCTCTTTAACTATCAAAGATCTCTCAGGTGACGATCTACTACCAATGTTGCGTAGGGTACATAATGACAAATCGCTCAATGGAGGAGTAGGTATGTGTCTTTTATGTAATATTGTAAGGAACATTCTACTATATTGTCATCAATATGGTTTCATGCGTTTGTTTATCAAACTGAGCACACTTTAGATGACGCAGTCTGAAACAAACACGTGTTGTGTGGGGATGCTATCGTATATCTGATCCTTTAATCTATCGTTATACCGTTCTATCTGGCGCCATTGTTGCCATATTCCTGAAAACACCACAGACTTCAGTCGAAGCTTCCGTTGCATAACCTATTCTCACAGCCTCCTTCTTAAGTAGAATCAAGCTGCGAAAGTAATCATGGGCCTTTGCGAGCTTTCTTCCTCGAGTCCTTGGCTGTGTCAGGGATTTATGAAGTTCAATCATATCCTCCATGTAAACAGCCTTTTGCATATAATGCATTCAGAAAAAAATCATATTGGGAAAAAATATACTCCGTTTTAAATCAATTCTGGTAGAATTTAATTACGATGTTACAGCGCTTTATTTTATGTGGCACTTTTCAAGAGGAGGTTGGGAGAGCATTATTTTCTTGTTCAGCAGGTGGCCTTGTGCTTGTTTCCTCTTCAGCAGACCCGACACCTAATAAGGGATGCCGATTCCTGACTTACGCCTCGTATGTATGGCTAATTGAACCGTCGAGTTGGATGCGTACCTGGTTAGAGCGTCGTAAGTTCGAGCCACGGTGAAGCTCGATATCAAAGAATCTATGAAATAAAATATGTGGTATTATGTTATCAACCCTTTAACTCGTGAAGACATAACACATTACAACATAATAGTCTTTGAGAATGGCCCTAGTGCAGTTGTGAGATCCGGTACTTGTGTCGGATTTTAACTGCTTCAGGAAGATGCCATTGGTCAAAGGTTAATGAGTGTCCTAGGCCCTGAGAGGCATGCATATACAGTAGAATAACTCACATAATTATACACCGTCTATCAAGCTCAGTAACTGGATAGGTTGTCATTCCTTACATTGGACTTATTCTTTAACGGTGGCCTGCATTCACCATCCACTCAACAGACTTACACAGGCATGCATATTACTCAGGCGTACAATGTGAGCATGTAAAAGAGACATGTTTGATTGAGGGGATGGTGTTATTCTCGATGAAGGGTCGTGTCGCAGTTCAATCCATATTACCGTCTGGACTATCATTACTATGATAACAGCCACGATGTTTGTGCGTTATGACCATGGGACTATTCGTGACAAAGGACAAACCATCATTGCACATACGAATGCTTTGTAAGTGACGAATGTATTGTCATCAAATGCGTGGGTCTCGATTGCTTGATCATAGCGGTGTCTGTTGCACCTGAAGGCCTCATGTCACCAAACGAGTTCTCTTAGCGTCGTTGCTCGTTTTACCGATCGTTAACCTGTTAGAGGCATCTGTAAAATGTGCAATTTCGCCTGAAATTACGCTTTCATCATGATCACAGTTCGTTTTTAACTCGTCTTTAATGCATCTCGTCTACAGTCAGTTTATACCACATTCAGGTCGCTTTGGTTCACAATTTTTATGCAGTCAAATCCCGTCCTTAAAGTTGTTCCATTTCGCCCAGTGTACATCCATCCATTTGTCTTGTTCTTCTAGCTGGCACTCGGACATCTATATTTCATGTCCGATTGCCCTGAGGGTGCATTTCAATAAAATGCATTAAATTATTCCTTAAACTAATTACTTTGATTAATTTATTAGAGTTTTAAATGAAAATGATAATTTTTGGTTGTCTTCTGGATCGAATGTTAATATATTATATTGACATTAACAATCTTTATTTTCTTTCATCATTTTGAAAGAACAACAATTATTTGTATATACTCTCGTAATAAATAGTACAAAGCTAAATTTTGCGTTTTCCGTAACTATTAAGAACAATAACCTTTTTATGTTCTCATCAATTTTTTCAAGTTTAGAGCCCCTTTCAAAAGTTTTGCTGTTTGTATGTTGAGAACTTTGGGGAACGGAGCTTGCTTTCCGGAAACCGTCTTCCCATCTAGTACATGGCGGCCTTAACACAGGTAAAAGGTATCACTGTTGTACACAGTTTAAAATAATTTGACAAATGTATTAGTTCATCAAATAATAATTGTGCAAATTTATACCCTGAATTCTGAGATTGAGGGTCGTTACGCAGTTTGGGGGATCATTCTAGAAACTACACAGTCCACAGATAAGGTCAGTGACCTTCTGTGGTATTTATGCAGCCTGAATCATTCCTCAACCCTAATATGGGCACGTCGAATGAAATATGAAAACATGAAAGACATGAGCATCGTGCTTTTGGTGTTGCGTTTAGATCTCGCTGAACACTGACTCACAAGCCACCGCTTGCACGATCGTCTACAGAGGATTATTGCACGAAATATCGCATGTACTCGTTATAGCCATTTGCAATGCAAGATCCAAACATGCTGACCTACGTTTCATGTATTTTTGCATGGCAAGCCAAAGGATTGGTTTGTTTACAAGTTACAACAAGGTCCAATTTATGACCTCATAATTGGCAAGTGCAATATTATTGAGAATGAAACAAGGTGGCTTTGAACCCGTCGAAATTAATTTACATAGATTTTAAAAAATTCAAGGAATAAACTCATTAATTATATTTTGTATGCCCTGAAGTTTGTCGGCCAACGTATGTATTTGTCTCTTGGAATGAATGGTGTGTTGTCTCCTTATTCTAAGAGTACAATAGGCGTCATTTACAAAGATCTCGGCACTATCAACTCACTGAATCAAGTGGTAGTGTCAAACCATTAAAACACAGAATCTCAAACAGAATATACAATTCCCACGTTTTATTTTTACAATCACACACAATAAAAGACAACATTCAAGTAAATAATTCGAACAAAGAAACGCGTCCAGAACAGTTATGTTTTTTTCTCACAACATGTTACAAGAGCTGATAGCAACGCACATTGTTGTTTTTGTTCTTGTTCTTGTCATGCCCTCTTCCACACTACATAGTGCGAACAGAACTTGCCACTAGTTAAGGGTCATATGGAATCCGAGACCAGCCCCATTCACGCCTATAGTCATAGTCAGCCGTCGGATTGACCATGGTTGAAGCTATAATATGAATATGAATATGAATATATTAATACATGTAATATAAAATCAAATTCGAATTCGTCCGAAACAAAGTCTCGATGACCTGGTTACTAGCTACTTAGAATGACAAGTTGTTTCGAGCAGATTGTGCATACCTTGTGTTGTAATTTCCATAAATGTCCATGATTTCGATCAAGCGCCTTATTTCGACAATATTCATCATTTGGAAGTAACCAGGAGAGTCCAGCTCAAAATGAATATTTTAACATTTAATTGAGTAATAATATATACTACAGATAACGGGGATTTTATAGAGTCAATCAAACATCTATACTCTATTGACACAGCTCAAGGATGAGCCAGGAGGATGACGGCATGCAGGATGATGGTCAGGATGGTGAAGACGATCAGAAAGAACCGATCCAAAACCTCCCCTACCAACATCCATTCGGAGATCAATCGCTCTGTCTTTCTGGTTTCAGCAACGCGGAATCTGAACAGTTCCAAGCGAGTGGAGATGTTTTGTAATTGGTTGACGCACTGCTCAATGCATTCGCTCATGAAGAACTTGAATGATTGCTTATCATCCAGAATCTCACTCAGGCTGGAATTGCAATGGTCGGCGGGGAGACCGAGGGTCGTGGATTCAGTCTTCTGCTTGACGTGGTTGAAAGGAGAGACTTTGCTGCTGCCGATGGTCACTCCAGGCATCAGAGAGGCTTCAAGCATACTGACGGGTGAGTGGGGTGTATCACGCTGATCTCTTTGACCCGCAAAGGCCAAATCGCATACAGAAGATCGGTGGGACATACCCCACGCCGATTTGCGTCGGCTGTCTCCATTAGCATGCGCGGTTTCTGTGGGTTTCTCTGCAGCTTTGGATATCTAATCGGGAGTTAAAACTGAATGTCTGTGTTATATAAGAAAGTATAGGCAACCCACCTCTTGCATGGCAATCTTATTGCGCACCCGGTTCATCTCCACAATCTTGGTCATTCCAACTGTGGCTGCCAACCATTCCAAGATAACGACTTTCATCCAAGCAGGGACCTCCTCTCTCAAATCTCCACGATGATGGAAGTTGAGGATGATCACAGTCAATGCGGATGATAAAGAAAGAATAAATATTATTCCGAGGAAATACCACGCTGAAAAAAAAAAAAAATAATATAAATTATGCAAAAGAATCCACATCCTGTATGCTTACAAATGATGGGTATTACAAGAGATTGGGCAGGCATAGCCTCTGCCACCATGAGGAGAAACACGGTGACTGTCAGTAGAATGGTCACGGACAATGCAACTTTCTCTCCGCTCTCAGGTGGAAGCCAAAAGACGAGAAGAGCGCATATGGTGCTAAATGCACACGGTAAGATCAGGTTGGTCACGTAGTACAGTGACTTCCTTTTGATGATCATCTGGAACTCCAGAGTTGGATATGGTTCCACACAACATAGGAAGTTGTTGACGTGGCGAATGAGTGGTGTGTCCAGCAATTCCCACTCTCCATTCTCAAGGAATGCGGTCATGTCCCATTTGCTGTTGGATATCATTGATTGGTTGATGCCGATCAGTACTTAAGTGACAGACCTTGATTTATTTAGAAGATTGACCTTGGTGCCATCAAATGACCATGACCCCCAGGTCATGCTGCAGACTTGTTGGTCCCACGGAAAGTAGGTCACGTCTAGTGGGCATGAGGACGACAGGACAGCTGGAGCGTACCAAGAAACGCCTCCATCCGAACGGATTGTAGCCAGGTAAGTTTCAATTTGCGGCAGGTCCTCGCTGACGCTGTGATTGAGAATCGAAAATTCCGAAAAATCTTGATTAAGAAATATTGCAATATTTTGCCCCAATTATAAGAAATCCAGGAATTGCATAATTGCTTACTCATTGTAAAGAGTGATATCCGGTCGCCAAATTTTAGAAACCGGAAGTCGAATGTTCTGAATTCCTTCGTATTCGCTCGAGTTCCAAGTAAGGTGAGTGTCTATCCAATGCTAAAAGTAGACACGGTTAAATGACAATCTCCCCTTGTTGCCCTGAACATTCACTGATGCAAACAAGTGGAAGTGGGGTGTTGCCCAGTACAACTCTTCGGTGTGCGTCATCGTGGGTGTAGTCAATTTCTGAATATAATAACCTTGTGACCAAGAACTCCTTAATAATCCTCACAATGACTAATATTGTAAGCGTGGCATCGTCTTTTGATATAACCATTAATGCTGGATGTCAGGGATATTACTTTATATTCCTTTGATTGGGGTAAACGGAGTTATCCATTAACTTAGAAACATTCTCTTTGTTGTGAGATATATATGTGACAGGTGTTTAGCAATAACAATCAACGACTCAATGGTAAGCCATTAATAATACTTAATATTTTGTCAACTAATTGGGACATAACTGACTCATAAATACTGTCTGCAATATAATAATTCTTTTTCAGGAATTATCAATCACCAACGTCCTGTTACTTGACTTGTTGGCTTCATGTTTTAGTCGACATGGAATTCTTTCTTTGCCGTAGCATAGAATAAGTGTCCTGTGTCTGGAAAACAATTCATTGCACGTAGTTTATTTCAAATCGTCAGATCTAACGAATCGATACCCGTATACCTTTAGCAATGTTAAAGCAATGAGATATCATACATGTAATATCATTTGGGGTCAATTTTCGGATATTGTGAAGAGAGTATTAATTATATAACTTACTAAAATTTTAATTACGGAACAAAACAGAATAAAAATAGCTGGATTCATAGCCAGCGAAAACAAATCGTTAACATGCAACGCTTCTTTATAATTATTACGAAACATAGCATAGAAAGATCATCGTGTTGTTTCCTACGTAATTATTACATTAATTACAAGGCATAATTACATAATTATTACAAGGCAATTAGTGCAGAATTTTCAAATAAATCTGCATTGCCTGTGTTTTGCTCATACTTACAATTTTATGTAACATTTGCTACTATGAAACTCTTGTAGAAATTTAGAGGAAGTACCCATTGGGTAAACTAAATCATCTATGTGACACAATGAACTCAGGCTTCAAGTTGTGCTCATAATACTAGTTGTTGGACACTATCGGGGTCTTGCGCTGATGACATCAAATGCGATATTGCCCCAGTTCAAATTGAATAATTATGTAAGTCGTGCTGGTGAAAGGCTGAAAGCTGATGCTCAAATTGTTAATGCATTAAAAATGGCACGTGTAATGAACACATTTCCCAGTCAGTCACGATACATGGTTGTGTTGCAATTTCTTCTATCGATCGAGGGAAGAAGATAAATTAATTGCTCACCATTCTCAGCCAAACGTTCGATTTCAAAAGTTGGTTTCTCTCATCCTGTGGTACAAATGAAATATTCGGTCAATGAAGGTAAATTATAATAATGATAATAAGTCATATGATAAAATAAGTCTAGGTTTATAATGTGGTAAGTATTTTTCAGATTTGTTTAAAATATAATTATATTGAGGTAATATCATAATTGAATAATCAATACTGATAGCGCTGATGATTATGTGATAGAATGGATTAATGTGATACCAGGTCAATGATCATGTTGATGGCCAAGTCTAGAGTGACAGTAACGGTCATGTCGTGGTGCACCACTGGCCGAACATTGGTCAAGTAATCTGTCATCAGAACATTGGTCAAGCGGCGTTCTGCCTCGTTCGCCCGACAGTACTGCATCAGCATTCCTAAATAAAGTAGACATGGAAAATTGTACAATATTTCAGGAAGAACAGCATTGACTAACGACCAGACGACGGCCACATCACGAGTCGGAGCGGCCATCTGAGTGTTACACAATGGGAAGAACAGATAAAGCATAAGCATCCCTTAAATATTAAAACAACGTGAACATTACAATCGTATTGGGAACGCCAAATATATAGCAGCAGTAACCAGTAAATATCCTACGAAATGCCATACCTACGGTACCTAAGACGGCAAAGATGAATTATGAATTAACTCGAGTGATGCATGTGTGAATTTTAAAGGAGAACGCTGAGGCAAGGAGAATATCAGTCTTGAATTCCTGGAAAACGTGTTGCCTGGCATCCAAACAGGTGGAAATTTAGTAGAAATGGGCGGAAAATAAGATCTTCAAATTTGTATCATCTTGGTCTATTATAGATGTCCTAAAAATCTGTCCTAGCTTGAGGTGTTATTTATTTTTGGGATCAGACGGTTTTTGGCAAGGTTTTTGTAATTTTCTTATTTATATATATATTTTGTTTGCGTTTCTTTGGGGTGGTTTAGGGTTTTTATGGTTTGTTTAGGGGCAGGGGTTGGGAATTTATCATTTTCGCCATTTCTCTATTACTACTGAGCGACTGTGGCCATTGTGTCAACCAGAAGGTTGGCGTTAATGGTCGACTGGCAGAAAGGACGAGTCAGCGTACTCAGCCAGAGATACTCTATAGCATGGATTGATCGCTTACATTGATATAATGTTGCCAAAGTTCGTTATGATAGCGACGAGATTCAAAGCGATTAAATACTTCCGGTTATCAATAATCACGGATTGATGAATAAATAGGTCGCGATCGAGAGCAACAACAAATTGACAGATTTTTGCAGCAAAGTGGGAATTATCAGTGGCATGAATCTAAAACCTTTACATGAAATCATTTATGATTTTTGAGTGAATATTTGGAGCCAAAAGTACGACGAGATCTTTGAGAATCAGCTCTCATCTGCAGTAATTGATGCATTGAAGATAATTTTATAACAACAAATAACGATTTCAAGATAGTAGCAAACTCTGATTGATGCATGCAATCGAGATTATTGTTTATGGGTATTACTACATTAAATTAAAATACTTTTATTTAATGTAGTACTCTTCTTGTCATTTGCATCCTGTAATAATTAATAGTTATATATTGTTTTGCAGCAACTGATTCTATCATCAATCCTTTCAATACAATTTTAATTCAATTATCTGAGCTTCTTGGACACTATTCGCCTTGGCAAAGCAAAGCAAAGCAAGTAAATGCCATTTAAATGATATGATGTGAGTGGCTTTTAAAATTCCCTACAACAATTCAAGGCAAAATCTCATAAATACCAGTCATTCGTGAATATGCTTACAATGTTTAAAGGAATCACAAGAGCATATGGATCGTGAACTAATTGAAACTAAGTGAAACTAAGGAACTCCAGTGTAGTATATTGCAGCTCACCCATAAAATTTTATTTCACCATGAATATTTAAATATAATAGAACAGTCGAAAACAAACTATGAAAAATACTCATGAAAGAGAAGAGCCCCTCAAAAGAAATTCAGATAAAAACAGTCTTTAAAATATATGAAATCTACACTTAGTGCCCCTCAAAAAAAATTAAAATTAAAAAATTAAAAATAATAATAATAATAATAATAATAATAATAATAATAATAATAATAATAATAATAATAATAATAATAATAATAATAATAATAATAATAATAATAATAATAATAATAATAATAATAATAATAAACAAATTATTTCCTCCTCTTCATGCATTGGACTGGACGCAATGAGACGCTGTATTGTTTCGTCTTTTGGACACCCATTTTGGCACCCAGTGTTCCCACAAACTCTAAACTTGCAGCACAGGATTTTTCTGGATATTTTTTCCAGGTAACTGCAATTGGAAAAGGTATCACATTTCATTTTGGATCAAAATCAATAATTATTACCTGATATATTATTACTTATTATCATTTTAAATAATGATATTTGGTATGCTACATCGTAATGGAGAGGTCGATTAGTCCAAGGATAATTACTAAGCATCTCATGATCTGTGAAAGAATATGTTATGAGGAAGCTCATCAAATATATCGCTTTGAATTCATACTCACCAGTACTCACAAGGCGGGCATAATTATTTACTTTCATTCCATGAGCAAATACTCCTCCTGTAAGGCAAGTATTCTACGTCTTAATAGACACTATATGAATCCCTGAAAATAATTATAATACTTTTTTGGGGGCCTCATGCACGAATAATATTATATAATAATAATAATAATAATAATAATAATAATAATAATAATAATAATAATAATAATAATAATAATAATAATAATAATTAATAATAATAATAATAATAATAATAATAATAATAATAATAATAATAATAATAATAATAATAATAATAATAATAATAATAATAATAATTAATAATAATAATAATAATAATAATAATAATAATAATATATGATTTCACTGTGGATATTTTATTTAAAATGCTATACACACAAGATTGAGGTGTTAAAAATTTTGTGTTGTGTAGGAAAGAGTGTGATGACCTCAATAATCTATTTATTTAGTTGATAATTAATAAATATTATTTGATCATCAATTCATTAAATAATCAATCAGCCACATTATTGGTAATGCATTTTATGCATTGGGTGAACAACGTAAAATTATTCGATTAATGTTAATTTTGTTATATAGGCCTAACATCTTGATCAATAAAATTAAATAAAACGGGCAAAGTTATTTTCTCGTGATTAACTGACTTCATGATGAATAGCAATGTGATCCTTTACCTGTGCATAGATGGCTTATTTCAATCTCCTCAATCATCAAACATATGAGAGCTGATGTTGAGATAGCAGTGCTAGGCAGACAGAGTTCCAACAATTCATCCCTTTTCTAGTAGTCAAGTGGATATTCACGAAAGGCCTGCTGATCCTTGAAATCCCAAGCCAGGTATGAGGTCTAGATAATAAAATGAAACTTGAAGTTAGAAAACTAATGAAAGTTTGTTGATTAACGAACATACCGGCACTGATCACGGAAACAAGAAAGAAGTTAAATCTCTGCACAAAACACTTCATTGAGAGGTGAGAATAAGAGACTGTCACTTATATCTCATTATCTGCATGTTGATGTTGAATATTCCATTTGAACAGTGATCTGAAAGTTAGGATCAAAGCACCAATTGCGGGCGTTTATACTTCGGATCACGCTCACCTCGTTTGAATCTGAAGACCTGTTCAACGTTTCATACCACGATAATAGGGACGCATCAGAAGTTCAGAAGAATGAAAGGTTTTTCGTTCCGCATTTATGATCAGCTGTTTGTTGTCAATGTTAGTGAATGTAAATTCTATCAGCCGGAAATAAATTTTCTCCTTATTCGATGCGTTATGAATTTAGCGAACTTCGAGCGGCTTTTTCTGTGAGCGATCATTCCATGCTATAGGGTATCTCTAAGTCAGCAGATGGGCAGAGATACTCTATAGCATGGATAAATTGTATTGAAATTGTATTGCAGCAAAACAATATATAATTATTAATTATTATAGGATGCAAATGACAGAGTGTCGTACTATATTATTTTATTAAAACGTTTTAATTTAATGTAGTAAAACCTATTAAAAAAACTTCGATTGCATGCATCAAGCAGAGTTTGCTACTATCTTGAAATCGCTATTTGATGTTTTAAAATTATCTTCAATGCATCAATTACTGCAGATGAGAGCTGATTCTTATAGATCTCGTCGTACTTTGGCTCAAAATCTTCACTCAAAAAATCATTAATGATTTCATCTAAAGGTTTTAGATTCATGCAACTGATAATTCCCACTTTGCTGCAAAAAATATGTCAATTTGTTGTTGCTCTCGATCTCAACCTATTCTTCAAGCCGTGATTATTGATAACCGGAAGTATTTAGTCGCTTTGAATCTCGTCGCTATCATAACGAACTTCGGCAACATTATATCAATGTGAGCGATCAATCCATGCTATAGAGTATCTCTGAGATGGGCTTCAGTGTAGTTTTTATTGAAGGAAATCTATTCCCGCAAATAGCATGCCTTTAAGGTAAAAATATCCTAAAAATATCCAAAAATAAAAATAAGGTAAAAAAGGTAAGAAAGTTAAGAATTAAAATCACAGCATACGGGCGACAGCAGACAAATACGATAGATAAAAATGAACTGTTGTCGAATATATTGGCGATTACTGACATCATGCAGAATCGATTATTATTACTATCATTATGCAAGGAAATTGGTGTTTTACGGCACACCAACACTAACGTGTGTAATATGCATGCATCACCTAAGTTTCACTTTCGTGTAAATCTTTGAATATAAGAGGAAATCAAAATGTTTGCAATAATAAGTTAATTGCTCCATCATTGGATTATCTTGGGCTATAAGTATCATATAGAATTTACACCACTAATTAGCGAAATGCAATAACTTCGGATTATTAGCATCAGACATGTTTAACTGTTTAAAAGTTAAAAGGACATACGAGGCAGGCAAGGATATCCACTCATACAAAATAATGAAAGCATCTGATGAATTGAAAATGTTTGTATTAAAACATATGAATTATTGGTGTTGTCTGTGCTTGTGCAAAAGGTTACAATTCAATCATATAGGGTACATGTACCTGGTTTTGCTCATTAGAAACATTCCATTCGTTACCAATGCCTCCTGCATTGAACCCTCATCGAGATGGAGGCAGACATATATTATGCCTGCGTCAGAGATCCTAAAAATCTTTATGGCTATGGGAATAGTGAAGAAGGGGATACATCACAGTCGTCAAAGTTGAAAGCAACCCTTGGCCAGCCATGCATCTCTTGTGTGGAGGTCATTTGGCCTAAAAACTTAAGGTTAAGTCTGATAGCAGCAGAAACTAAAGACCTAATAGCACGAGCAATCTGTGTACATTGTAGAACAACCAGGTGTAGTCTAGGTCATTATTTCTGAATGTATACATGTATACATGTATACATGTATATATAAACTTAACCTTCACATCACATTGATTCAAAAAGTTTCCACGAACGCGATATATGAAGACACCATAATTGCTACCTGTAGTTTCCACTCTGCCAACCACGCCACAATCTGGTTTGATCTTCTAGACACTAAATATCACAGATAAGAGAGAGATGCCCATTCTTTTATCTGTGCTCAACAAAATTATATTAATCAGCAGTTACACCATCGAAGCAAAGTCTTGTGTACCTAGGGAAGTTACACACACTTATACAAGTTAAAATATGGGACTCTCACCTGGCAGTGATACAACAGGAAAGGGGAATGCCATTTTTCAGCGATATGCCAGAATTGCAGATTATCAGACCAATAGGCTTCGCTTCCATGTGAAAAATTAAGTTAACAAATATAAAACCTAAATGGGTCATGCAAGGTTAAGCAATATAGCAACTTGAAATAAAATCCAGCACCCCACTACAATGGCTTCTTACAAACCGAAGACATTTTCATTGCACTTTCGATCACCATCAATCACAATAAATTGCACAGTGAAAACTGTTACCGAGAATACGTAAATAATTAATTTGAACTCTCACAAACCAATAAAACAATCTAAATCTTACAAACATAAGAGAAAAATCACTCACCGCACAGGAAAGCGATGCAGCAAAACCTCATCTTCGTGATGACTGTTGTCTTTGGGAACATTTGAAGGAGTGTTCCTGTTGTGACAGTCGCTATGTAATGTCCTTTTGATGACAACACACGCCTGTTATATAGCACACTGCAGCCAGAATGAATGCAAGACGCCACTGAAAAGACATCGCTTCCCTCACACAGGCAGGTAGAACTTCCCGCTATTGGTTACATGCAGGCAATTCGAAAAGACAGCCGCTAATTACGTTAGTTGTATGCATTTCATTCGCCATAGGCATCCTAATTTACCAAGAAGATTATTATATTCATTAAATGATTACATGATATATTCATTATAAATATGGGTAAGGCAAAAATTGTCGCCTGTGGTATATTGCAGCTATTCAATGAAACAGATACCATTAGTACCAACCAATGCATTAACGAGATTATATTATAATATCACGTGTACTTCTGCCTGGTTAATTTGTGCCTTAAAAAAAATAAGCTTAAACAAAGCATTATAATCATACAATAATACCCCGTGTACCTATAATCCATACCCCAATATTACCTGAATTACCTTTCTTGTTTTTGTCAGGAAAAAGTTCGTGGAAGATATTCTAAACTATTCAATTCAACGCAGAAGATTATCAGTCACCAAGAGTATCCTTCATCGTGATGAAAGATGCTAATGCCACTTCACGATCCCATGCAATCAGCTTACAAGAAAGAGACAAGTACGGAAATTGCACTTCTATACATTAGAGGAGATGTCGAAAGACAACTGGATGCTGGCGATGCTGTTCTGATGGTAATTTCCTGGATTTGAGCGCAGCATTTGGACCATGATCGCCGCCTATTTCGATTGGAGATTGAAGTTAGCATAACTGGAACGGCACTTATTTGACTGAAGTCCTATCTTAATATCGTAAGCAAAATGTCAAAATTAATGATTCCCTGTCTGCTGCTTCTGATCTCTCCGTAGATGTACCTCAAGGATCCGTCTTGGCACCACTTCTATTCCTCTGCTACATACTACAACTTCAAGGAATAATTATGAAACATGGAATACGCTACCACACTTATGCAGACGATATTCAACTGTACTGCCTGCTGACCCTGACCTTCTCGACCCCAAAAAAGGAGCAACTTGAAAGAATGGAGAAGTGTCTGGAAGAAATACGAAATTGGATATGCACCAACAAAATGAAATTGGACGAAGCCGAGACTGAACTATTGATTGTGTGCACACACAAAACAAGCCGAGAAGGTATCCTTCAATATCGGTTCTGCCAACATAAAACAAACGAAAATGGCTAAAACTCTTGGTGCTTTCTTTGAAATCTAACCATGCAGAATCAGGTTGGCCATGTGGTGAAAAGTGCCTACTTTTCCCTTCGAAGGATCGCGAAAGTACGTCAACATCTGTCAGCAAAAGCAAGCCCACCGTGATTTCAAGACCGATTACCATAATGGCGCTCTTTGCTCATCCAAAATGCCAAATACGTCGGCTACAGATGACGCAAAACAGTGCCGCGCGAATTTTAACAAGAACTCCTAAACGTCACCACATAACACTTGTTTTAGCGTCACTGCATTGGCTCACAGTGGAGAAACGGATCCAGTTCAAAGTGGTGTGCAACATCCACAATGCTTTGCACTCTGAGTCAGCTCCAAAAATATATAAAAAAATTATGCGAGCCTTACCATTCACACAGGCCACTGAGATCGTTCGACGATGCAATTATGCTAAAAACATATCCTTCAAAAAAATATGTAAGTCTTTCAAGAAGAAATTGAAGATTTTTATGTTTCGTCAATGTTACATAGCCTAATATTTTAATTTATATCTTAGCATTCTCTGTATGTAAATATTACGTCTCAGGGCTCTGTATGTAAATATTACGTCTCAGGGTGTTCCAGTGCAGTGAGTACTTTTAATGATAAACACTTACATGATGTTTCATTTTGATATGATTATATGAGCTCCACTAATACTTGTACAGTCCCAGACAGAGGATACAAGAGAATGCAGTTAATTATCTCCTACGAGTAACAATATCAAATGAATCATCTCAACATTCATTCAACAAACACCAGTTACCTATACAGTCGTTCGATAGGGGTGGGTTAGATCCGTGATTGTTTTGTTTTAAATATACGATTATTTACAAAACGAGTCTTTCGCTTATGGATCGATGATGTGTAAATACCAACAGGCCGCCAAAGCAACATACTAACCAGAAATATAAGCAATCTCCTTCACACACACAGATCAAAGAGGACATGGCTCCGCATTCGGACTCTATAATCAGGACATTCTCTCTAATTCCACACTCCTGTTTGCCGTTCTTCATTGAAATAAATAAATAAATAAATAAATAAATAAATAAATAAATAAATAAATAAATAAATAAATAAATAAATAAATAAATAAATAAATAAATAAATAAATAAATAAATAAATAAATAAATAAATAAATAAATAAATAAATAAATAAATAAATAAATAAATAAATAAATAAATAAATAAATATTGTGTATTTCGGTTTGTCCTGGTTGCATTCCTTTCGTTTACTAAACATTAGTAACAGTCTAAAATATCCATTAACAGATATAGCTATTACTGTTAATGGGTTTGTTACTCATGCGTTTCAAAGGTGCTTCTTCTGCTTTTAGGACTTTTGATTTGTCAGTTCCTGAGAGTTTACCGAGCTGCATGACATCAAAATTACAAGCATTGACTGTGGCGAGGAGGAAAATTGTAAAAGTACGGCTGCTTTACTTGTTGCTCCGTGTTATTTCATGTTCAACTTTCATAAATAATTCTTCATTGTGTTGGTGATAAAAAAATTAATGGTTTTAAACTTTTGAGTGCCTTTAATTTGAGCACACATACTAATAAATAATAGTAAATTAATTATTCATTTATTTATTAATAAAGCACAAATATGCAACAAATAATGTTTCTATGAGCAAACATGTGAATAACACATGAGGTGTATTGAAAAATTTGCTCAATCCAAAAAATAGATGTTCACAATCTGAAAATGTATGCCTAAATGTAGGATTAATTAATATAAAACCTTTCTACGTCAATAATATGTAGACATATATCCAACACATTGAAAAGTTTAACGTTTTACCTCTACTTTTCACTACTAATTATAATTTTCTCGAGTTCGGGTTTTGGGTATGCTCTGTTTACGGTGTAAACTTATGTAAGAATACCAAAGGGATATAAAATTTATACTTTAAAGTTGTTATTCAATTGTACAGTGTGGAAAATACTACAACAAACTTAAATGGAAATAACTACAAATAACTACAAACGAATAATAATAAAGAAAACAGGGAAAATTTACGCACTAAAAACAAACTTAATGGCCCCTTATGCGACACAGTCAAGACATGAGGAAGTTTATGCAATCGAAGCGCGCCCGCGCTGGATGCACGCAGGAGATGCCCAGAACGTGCGCATACGTGGTCCCAAGAGTGGTCAGCACTGTGCGTAGAATCTTCACTTGTTCGTTGGATTTCAACTCTACAGGACGGATTTTTCTTTCACTGTTACACATCTTTTTTTGTTGTTTCACGCTTTTCCATCATCTCAAGCGTAAGTGTCCGAAATCTACATGGGTGTACGTTCCACGTATTTGATACAAGTGATGTCCCTTTGGACTACTATATAACTATACTGTTTCTTGTCCTCGTGTGACGATCACAGTCATTTTTTTCTGTTTGACGGTCCGCATAGCATTTTCTCCACAACCGCCCCATCGCTAACACCTTTGTTCTCAGTCGACAGCCGTAGTATACTGTATATGATTGCTGTTCGCCGCCTCGATGCCCAGGATCGAGTCGCATATCACCTCCGCCCGCTTTGACGCCTGGGACGCTGTGACGCATGAGTCCCAGCGACGTGAAAATAATATACACAAAAAGCATGTGTTTGTTGTACGTTCATGATTTAACCTCCAAGCTGCTACGCTGCTGTCTGCTTAGAAATAGTGTGATATAATACGTATATTAACATTACATGTGCAAACGCAATAATACTAAGTTAACTTGGGTAATTCGCCCCGCATGACACTCTTTCCTGCGTAGACAAGGAATGGAACACGCCAGTCAACAGGCGTCATCTTCCGGTAAATCAGGGCTTTCCCCACCTCAATTGGAAGGGCTCTGAGTTGCACGTGACGGGTGCACGTTTGTCGATCATGGTAGCGACATCTAGGTCACCAATCACCATAGGCCTCTTCCAACAACCTTGCCGGCTTCACATAAACTTATTTTGAACTTAGTAATCTTAATAAATGCTGCTTAAATTATGTTGTTGGAGGCAGATGGTTGAGGAGTGAGCTTCTGTGATATTATTTATTTCATACCTTTATAGTTGGGGCTATCCAGCCCCTACTTTAACGCCTGACATAGGATATGCAGTATGCGTACTAGGGTTAATGTAAAACACTCCTTCATGAGTAGATCACTGGTTGCTTTCTACATGTATATTACAGATAGGTCTATTTACCTGGCATTAAGCGTACCCTTTTTGATTGAGCAAGGCGAAGTCACCGTAGGTGTTCTGCTTGACTTTTAAAAGGCATTTGACACCATACAATATAAAATTCTTTTCTCCAAGCATTTGAGGTATGGAATCCGCGGCACCCCTCATCGCTGGTTCACTAACTACTTATCGGGTCGTCAACAAAGGGTAATTTCTAATGGCTGTACTTTTAATGACTGTATTGATTTAATTTTCTTGTAGTGTTCCACAGGGTTCCATCCTAGGTCATTGATTGTTTTAGTTATACATTAACGATGTCACTTTTGTCTCTGAACGTATGCATTTTACTCTCTTCGCTGATGATACTATTGCTTTCAACTCTGCTCCCAATGTCGACGCAGCGATAACTAGTATGGACGAAGAATTAAGGCAACTTAACATCTGGCTCGATGCAATTTGTTTTATTTTGGACATTTTTCTTACATTATAATAAACAATTTTATCTTATCATATATATGTAACACAGAGGTCGCCCAACAATTGCACACTGAGACATAAAAAACGGCGAATTTTTCATTCAAAATCCTGATGCAACTCATTCCGTTTGTTATTCTCGTTCCTCTTCCAACCTGTTCCTCTATTTGCTTCCTCTTCCTGCTGCATATATAATTTGCTTGCACTTAAAAGTTTTTAGAACCCAGCTGAATTTGCATAAATTAGCAAACAAGCAAAGGGATAATGGTGATAACGATGTTCATGGGTAGAAATAGCCTATGGAAGAAACGCCCTAAATGTATTGAACTTGGGTAAAGCAAGAGAGTGTAATTAAGTGGGACATCATGGGATTTGTATATCGTTCGCTCTTAAAATCACCACATCAGTATAGTAGTACCTGTAGAGAATAGTGTATGTGCACTCATTTGTATTAACTACTGGCATCATTATACATAATTATAGGATGATATAGCAACAATTGCCAAGCCACTTCAAGCCTCTGCTAGCCGCCGATCACAATACTGAGCCGATATTTCTGATTGGTGGAGCGGCTTTAGCAGCTAGCCGGTCATTTTTACCTCAGTCAGCCGATTCTGGCCAATTACAATCTGCTCCGGGGTCTATTAACGCAAATGTCTCTTGCCTGAAGTCCTGCACATGCAGAGGTCTGCTGCCAAGCCTCACGGAGCTTGGCGTCCGGAGCTCGGCTCTCTCCCAAAACGGATTGCCGCACATGCCAGATTATACGCGCTGGTTATATAGTTGCATGCACGCGCTAAACAATTTGCAGAGGAGCTATCTGTACTAAGGCCTAAATAATTATTTTACAACAAAACTATTAACGATTAAATTAAACATTCATTAATGATTAATCCACACCGTATCGATAATATATGCCTATAGATAATAATTATTACGTTGTAGGACGTGGCCGTCATCGGAGCCTTGAATCCTCCGTAGAGGGTGATGACCTTCACAACATGTTCCAAGTTTGAATGTCTTTGCTAAATTAACGAGCCATCTAATAAGCTGGTTATGCATGTACACTGTTGTGTTGTCTGCATAGAATATTTCCACATGTACATGTATATTTCAATTAGAAAGCAAATTAGTTCTCACTAATTGGTTGGTAATTGACTGATTGACGGAGCGTCATTAGAGGTGCTGTTCATTCGTTGTATTCATAATAGCAATTATCATTAATTTTATTGTCCTACAAAATGCGATCCTGGCGTCGTAAAGCTTTGTTTAATTCTTGGTATACCTGGTCGTACACCTGTAATCTCTCTTTATTCAACCGCGCGCTCGCCGAAAGTGCAGAGGGTCGTGGGTTCGATTCCCGTTAGGCAACTCGCCGGGTTCGAATTTCGCGGCCTGAAAACCCAAATGTCCACCACAGCATGACACATTGCATAGTGTCGAAATGTGGTACCTGGTTGGACAAAAATGGCATCGATTAAGTAGTTGCTCCTTTCGGAGTTGTGATCCTGGTTCGCTGAGGGCTTACGTGTCACCTTGGGGGGTCCTATAACCAGAGAAAATATGCGAACCGCATAGAAGAGAAGTCAGTTATAGTATATATATTATATTAGGATCACCAAGTGATAATTGGTTTTGCCGTTCTCAATGTTATTCGCTCAGTTGTCTCGATCTGTTGGCCTCACTCGGAGATGACACGTGGCAGAGCAAAAAGACCCCCATTGTGAGCTTCTAATGGCTTTCTTCTTGGGGTGCGAAACAGGATTTAAATGTTTTTATATATTGTACAACGTAAATGCAGTGATCATAGTCAGTCTTTATTCCACCCTCATTTCTCCATGATCTACTGTCTCGCGCGTATTATAATCACGTGTATGGGATTTCAGACGGACTCACTTTCTCATCTGCTATCTTGTCTTCATCCTTAAAATTCTACCTGTGAAACTAACAAATGTAGAAGCTGCTTGGATCAACAGTCACCATCTAGACCTAGAATCAAAGCAGCGCGCGGGGGTTGCATGAGCGCATCTCACTATAACATATAGCACTTCCAAGTAACACAACTGATGTGGGGGTGATTGTTACTCCTACTCGTCTACTTACTCATCAATTAGCGAAACACTGGCAAGAGTATTAGTCTCATTGTGAATCTACACAGAATAGAGTGTGCAAATAATTAACGAATTCAGAGTCACGAATTTTTGCATAATCACATCTCGTTGAGTAATAATAGGAATTTTAGAATTATATTAAATACGGTGATTTTATTATTATGCATGCTGTAAGTTCTACTCACCAAATCAAGTGCACACAAACAAACAAACAAACAAACAAAAAAAAAAATCAGCTAAAAATGAATTTTGACATAAAAACATACTAATACTCCGAAATATCAAATTACCTTCGATGACTCAACAGAATACAAAATAGTTCACGGGCTTACAGATAAAAAAAAATCCATCAGAGATGTGATCAAGGAAAATTTTGAAAGAAGATATTAATGTAGTATATTTAATGAAATGTATGGCAGCGATATTAGCCCATTATGCTGGGATCTTGCCACTATTTACTTGGTTGAGCTAGAAGAGATCCAATTTGAAATTTTGATAAATCGCTGTGACCTTGACCTTTGGCCTTCGACCTACAAATTTCTTTGGAAATTGCAGAATCACATGACTTCTGAGAACACAAATATAAAATCATATTAGTAATTGGTAAGGTTATTAAATGCTTTAATTACCATAATTACATTGATCTTATAGAGCAACCTCATTACCAATTGGGATTTTGTACGCTGTATATGCTAGATAGATACCATGCAATTTTCAAGACTACAGTTCGCATTGCGACCGAGATATTAACATTCTATTTTTTTTTTTTTTTTTTTTTTTTTTTTCAAATCGTGTAAAAACACAGGACTGTATTGGGATGCTCCCAACAAAACACAAGAGTAATAATGATAAAAATCAATGGTAAAAGCCGGTGCAATGGCAAGTGCTTGTGAAAGTGCAAGGTGAATTAATATTAAAATCAGTTAGAAATTTCTGCTGATAAAAATCATACGCTCTACTCATAAAAACATTGAGCCAAAGTGACATCCTGACATCGAGAGGTAAAAGATTCCATAAGTGAATAATTCGATTAAAAAATTATGACTTAAAATGTTCAGTGCGAGCAAAATGACTATAGACAGATTAATACTGTTGTTGGAAGATCTAAGAAAAGTACTAGTAGATGATGATGCTACGGAAAATTCATTACTAAAATTCCGAATGAGGCTAAGACGATTGAGATTCAGAATGGTGCCTTGACAATCGGTAAATACCAATTTAAGTTACTCAGCTGTGTGTACAATAATAAAAGCGCGAAATGCACAAAACTAATCAGAGACATAGAAAATTTGATTTTACATCTCCCATTGAAATTTTGAGGACAAAGATAAAAGGTCGAGGTCATGGTGAATTTCTAAAATTTCAAACGGGGTCGGCCCTGGCTCATTCATTATTTGAGCGACGACTTTGTGGTTTCTCCGGTAGCTATATTCATTGATGCCAACACCTCAGATGGAAAGGCCGAAATTATGGGTGCTGACAATCGTGGTTTGGTGATCGAGGATCTGAGGAGAGAGTTGAAACTCTTAATGAGATTCTAAGTTTCTATCGGTGGTTGACCTTCAAATGGTAAAGCCCCGGCCGGGTCAGAGAATGTCGGACCAATCAGGCCTCAATACTAAAGAATTTGAAATTTGTACTAATCAAGAATGCAGACTCCCTCTCTCCGCTATATATATAAAATAGCATTTGGTTGACTTTGTAAAATAAATTGAGAAACCGTTCATTTCAATCTGTGAAATCTTAATTTAGCAGGCTTTTTCGTGATACAGCGAGTTAAATTGATTACATTACGACAATGTTCTTTGAAGGTTTTTTGGACACCATTTAAGACATGGTTTCTTTCATTCTACATTGCTGTACATGTTTTTTAGTACAAAATATTTTATAATTGACGCATGTTCCTTTTACCGAATTAGGCGAAGGTGAGGACACGGTCTAGACCAAGACAAGGAAAGAATGTTAAACCAAAGATATGAATAAAAATGTTCACCTCTATTTCAACAATTGACAGTCCATGGTATATTATCAAATTTATATTAAAACAAAATAATACAGAAAAGCCATTTGAAACAAAAATGACAAAAATGAAAAAAAGACCCATATGCAAAATAGAACATATTAATTAATAAACTGGAAGGAGGAAAACAATTAAAATACATAAATGCACACAAAAATCCTCACGTACAGTAATTAAATACACACCAAACCATAAGAAATATGCGCAATCAAGGGTAGAAACATCTGGTATAAGCAAGAAAAAAAGATAGGGCTACAAAAATATCAGTTTAGAACCTTTCAGATAAGCACCAGGACATATAGATAAAATAGGTGGCAGCGCTTTGGGATCTTGAAGTGGCGCTGACAAGAAAAGTATTTCAGAGAAGTATTTCTTCTAGGCATAGTAAGAGGGTGACACGAGCAGACCAGTGAGCACACACAACTGGTCATCGGTGAATTTCTCTTTGTGGTCACTCCAATTGTCGTGATGGGTACGTTTGAAGTTGCTCAAGCAATTCTTCACAGTCATCTGAGCATAAAAAAAAAATAGTGTAATTGACAAAGAGACATACCTAGTCATGAAATTGATACACTATGTTTAGCCAAGGTCAAAATAATAATAGACAATCTCTCAAGTCATAGAAGTTTATCGCTCCACAAACAGAATCCGATTATTGCAAGAAGAAGAGTTACTTACTTGGATGGGTTGTGGATCATCAACATGGTTACTCAAAGTCATTAAGATATCAGGAAGACACTCGGGGACGTCATATGGAGAGGCCAGGACACAAGCGCACAGGCCTGAGACCCCAGCATGCCTCTTGACAAGGGCCTCAGATGGAGTGGTGACCGTAAACTTCCTTTTCTTAATCCTTGTGCGACTGAGGGAGGTGAAATGATCCTGCAAAAGCGAAAGAACATGAAACAGTATGAGTATATAAGGATTAAAAACACGAACAGTGAGTTCTTGGTTCACTGGGAAGTACTTGCAGAGCAAGAGAGCGCCAAATGCCGATGCCGCCTTTGTGCGAACCTAAGAAAGAAATCAATCTGATGAATTTTGATGATGGAATAACTTTATGGCTGACCTGCACATGCTCATCACAGAGTAATGCATAAAACAACTCTCTGATTTCCGAAATCAATTCCGGTTTGTCAAATAAGAAATAATTCCTAAAGACAGTGAATTGGATGTAGATGGAGATGAATTCTCTGGCATGCCACGAAGACATTTTGGAAACCTAGCAAAAAGACTGTTAGTAAATGCAGTTTCAGTAGCTATGAAAGTTTACCTGTTTGATGACTTTGAGGACATCAAGAACTTTATCTGGGGTGAGCAGGCATTGAGCCATAATGTAGAGAGTCTTCATGACCTCTGCACGAAGGTCAGCATCCTTGTGATTCGTTAGGCTGCACAACTGTAACCATGGCAGCCAATTTGCTCATCAATAATCAGAAGATAAAAACACCAAATATCGGAACTAACATCTACTCTTTTACACAGTTATATGCCTTATAAATGGAGTTTTTACCAAGCTTAAGATAAAAACATCACTCACGATTGGGAGCAATTGAAAAGCATCTCGATGAATCCCGCTCGGTAGCGAATATGTGTTCACGTAACTCTCAACTAATCCCGCACACAACCAATGCATAACTACAGGAACAAAGCTTCAAACTTAATCAAGCATCTTAAGTAAAAACAAACCTGTCCGGCACGTCCTGATTGCAGTCTTCCTCTCCTCCTCTTCCTCATCTTCTTCCAATTCCATAGGCTCAGCTGAAATTAGAAACAGGAATACATACAAATTGGTCTTTGTTAAAAACAGGTTTTAAAATTCACCTTCGGGAGCAGCTTGTCGGAGGAGCATTTGTTCCATCGTCGAACTAAGCACTTGGCCCTCGAGAGCGTCAGCTGTGAGCTCATCGGCCACAGCAGGATCAGCAGGTGAGATGTCGTTATTTTTGACGTCAAGAAGAAGCTGAAGTCGAGGGAGGGCGAGGTTGAGAATGAACTCGGAGAGACTGGGAGAAGATAAACTGGGGTCCACACAAGGGGTATCCTGCTTGTGAATTCGATTCAGGAAACTATGATAGAAAAATGAGGATTATATTCCAGGAGCTCATTTTTTTTTCCAAAGCGCTTACTATCCAATCTTCTGTCGAACAGACTCGTAGGGATGGGCAAGATGTTCAGATAGATACTTCATCGCATGATGCAGGAGTTCTGGGACTCGCCACTCAGCTTGTGAAATGAGACCAACTAACATCTGCAGACGACTGAAGAAACAAAATTGAAGACTTTTCAAATGAACCATTTACAATTACCATTTATCGACAAAGGATCCACCCTCGCCATTCAGAGGGTTCTCCATGAAAGCATGAATAATCACAGCGAGCTTCTTAGGGTCACGATCGCCCTGCGAAGGAGACACAAATGAGATGCGGGAACATGAGATGTACTAAACTCACAAAAGCACCAGAAAGATTTGAAATCCACCAATCGGCAGACTCTGTTGAGATATTACTGAAAGCTGTTTTGATGACTGGCAGTAACCAATCCCACAATGCCTTGGTCTAGAGAGTGAAGAGAAATATATTGACGATGTAAAAATTATAAATTAAATTCATTACTTTGTGATAGCCCCAGTTTTTCGATCCAATGATGAGGGCAGAGACAAGGTCAGAGGCCAACTGCTGACTTGGTTTGCGAGTGTTTCGAGAAGTATCAGCGACCAATCGTTCAATGTGAGGTCTGAGGAACGGGACGAATGCATCACCGTAGTTCTTGAAGAGTTGCTGTGGCAACGACAACAAAACGTGAATGGTAACAACAAAATTCAAATTAATCCAACTCACGATGAAGCAACGGCAAGTCACAGAGCCACGACCTTTGAGTTTGGATTGAGTTTCAAGCGCTTTGAACTTGATGAATTGATCGACAAATTTCTGATCAGTGAAATACTTGTAGACATGTTGTTCACTCTCTGATAGACTTTCAAAATCTCTGTCCAGTGGTGGCTGATCTTTTGTCGGAGCATACACTTCGACTTTCCTACAGACGGTAAGTCAAAAATTAAATCAAATTTGATAAGAGACTTGAAGACGTACTTGGCCCATGTGTGATAGCCAATGTACGTGTGCTCAACAAACACGCAGCTGTTCCACTTCTCTTCGCTTTCATAAGGATTACTTTTACCATCGTACAACATCCACTGATTATCTGGACGAATACCAGGCACCAGAGTTGAAAGGTCAGCTGGTCGCTCAGTGCCACCAAGTTTGAACGGGTCAATTTCGACTCGGACTTGTTTCCGTTTGTGCTGGCGAAGAATGCTTCCAAGAGATCTCAAACAAATCTTGATAAAAAAAAACAATTCTGCAACATTGAAACAAGGAATAAAAATTTATGCTACCTTGCGAATTTTCACTGAATCATTGATTAAATCACGCGTGAACATTTCCACAGCGCCTGCGGGTAGCTTGATATCCGATCGAATGAGAGAAGAAATCATGGTTAGGGCCATGTGATGGAAGCGCCAGTGTCTTGAGGAAAAATAATAAAAATATTCATCAATATATCCCAGTCAACATGAAGTCAACTCACAAGCTGCCGCCCTCAACCAAGTTAAGTAGAGTTTCAACAAGACTAAGGAAATCTCTGAAAACATAAAACACTTGAGAAATTGTATTCCATGATCCTGACAAAAACCCAACTGCTTGGCTTTCGCTATCCTCTGTACTTCCGCTGTTTCTCCCTGTTTCAACTCCGACTCAGTCGGAGCATTGACTGCAACAGAACTTCCCTTGGCCCAGAAAGCCCTCCCTGACTCAATCAGAGCAGGTGAGCACTGTTGAATATTCATGAGCCTAATGAATAAACAAACAAACCAGAATCAAATACCCTGAGAGACAAAAATGGTGTCTCTTGCAAGCGGACTCCTTCTTGGACGCTTTCCAACAATTTCAAAATCGAAGGTTTCTCCGAGTGTTTGGATTGCACGAGCGCCGACCACGTCAACTTCATGTATTCCCAGATTCCACACTTCATCCTGTTTCCAAATGGGTTCATTCTCACAAGGAAAAACAGTGACGCCTGTGCACAAATTTCAAAGTTCAATTCAGGCTTCTTTCGCGAAGGTGTTTTAAATACCTTATGTTGGTGATGTTCCACTGATGGGTCATCCTTTAAATAGCTGAGAATTCGCTCATGGAAGAAATCCAGAGTGGCAGGGTAGAGGCAGAAACCATCACCAAGAATCTGCTGTGCAGTCTTCCGAATCTGTGTGAAGAATGACACGCTTATTGAGCGAGAAGAAAGCAATAAAACTATGAACTCACGCTGCTGTAGTGGCTGTACGACAATCGGAACATATCGTCAAATAAATCCTGGTGGAATCGAGTGAAATTCTCACTCATTTTCATGAATACACGTTTCTGTTAAGAATGAAATCAGTATACCAACAGAACCCTAGCTTTGAAGGCAAACCTGATGTCGCAAAGTTATCTCTTCCTTCAGAATTAGAGGAGAATAGAACTTCTTGCCTTGGCGCTAAAATGTAATTTAAATTACATTACATACGCTGACTATACTCTATGCTTGTGCTTACGTAAATTCGCATATTCTTCTTGCCGCTCAGATACTCGTTAAGTCTCGAGATTTGACCTTTCTCAAAGTTCATAGCGCAACCATAATTGAATAGGAGAGTCCGGTACACCTTAAAGACACAAGACAAATGATTGTGATTGTCAATTTTCCTCATACAAACTTTGCAGATGACTTTCAAGCTGAGAGTGTCGTCCTCCTGGTGAGCCAGCATGTAATCTAAACATAAAAGCAATAAACGCGACACAAAAATAAAACAGATACTGACCAACAAGCGGGCGCATGGTCTCCGCTACCATACGACGTACATTCTTGCCATCGATGGAGATGCCTTCGGGGTCATGACCTGCGCTGGCCTTCAACTTAGTCAAGGGCACAAGACTCTCAGTCCTGAGAATCACGAAAAATCATGCAGCATGGAAGTATAATTTCTAATAGACATACTGTTCAACTGGCAGTTTTTCAGAATCTGTCCAGAAGTTCAATAGAAACGCAGCCCCTTCAATGCAGTGCGCGATGATATTCAAACTCTGCTTCAAGTCATCTCTTGACAGAGTCTTCTCTCCTTGGCTGTGCGATTTGATGCGATCAAGTTCGGGTAAGAGGAAAATCCGTAGCAACTGCTCAGCAAATGCTTTCTCTTCCTTCGACGGCATGTGCCATTCAACTTCAAAATCATTCGGATGATACAAACGAAACCAGTCCTGTTTAGAAAACATAAACCAATCTTAATGAATAATAAATTAACAAAACATACCCTGATCGGGAGATATTCCTTCAGTGAAGTGCTCTGACGTTGCATGGGACTAAGAAGCTTCCCAAACCACAACAGAGTCAAAGATCGCAACAGACCAGCCAGAATTTTGTGACCAATTTCCGAAGCTTCCTTGCAGCGTAAGTGAATGGTATCGCGAATGATGGCGACCAAAGAGTCCTTGTAGAGAAGTAATGGTTTACCCGCAGATACCACCAACTGAAGAGAGAGAGAGAAAAAAACAAGTCAAGAGTGAGATCAATTGTAAGAAAAAAACCCGCACCCCAGATATCAGAGTGAGATTCCACAAGAGTTCGTTATCAAGCTGTTCTTCATCTTTCACGTTTTCCGCTGAAAGTTTGTATAAAAATAAATAATATAACAGGGATTAGTTGAGTTGAACTCACACGAAAACCTCCTGGACACCTCGTCAATGACATACGGCAGTAACACTTTCAGGGTATACTCTGGATTGGCCTTTTTAAGAGAAGAACAAAACTAATTAGCAAAAATAAGTCCCGAATATAGACGACAGACCTTCACGCATGCTTTCACCAAGTAGTTGACAGTTCGACCGCGAACCTTGACCTCAACAATGTTGGATGTGACGTGATGAAAGAGGCGTTGCACGATAGACTGCAAAGGCAGATATTCAGAAGCTAAAAAAAAACAAAAACTAACTACTCACTTTGAAGATAGCCTCTGAGCTGTGCAGTGTAATGCAATTGAAGGAATTTACGATCTGTTTGACTATCAGGCTTTCTTCCTTGTTGTACTGTGACTGCACAGAGACATCGCTGCCCCTGGTGTTCTCTTGTGATGTGTTCTCAATCAACACGAGAATTCTTCAAGAGTAGAAATAATTATAATCCAAACAAACTCAAAAGATTATCGGCTGATACCTATCCATGTACTGCAAGACAAAATCTTCAAATTGAGCTGAAACCATGCAGAGCTGGATCTCCTCCTCAGTGAGGTCATTGCGGAGTTGTACGGCCCCTGAGCAATCAACGATAGGAACTGTGAACACCAAGCCGGATATCAAAGCTAAAGTGTTCTGGGTACGAAGATACAAAAAAAAAATATATATATATATTAGTCTGAATAACTGATAATCACAAGACTCACGACACTCTTATTCAAGTCATTGGAATCGATTCCTGGTAGGCATAAATTGAGCATAGGCAGAATGTGGTGTCTAATCTCAGGGAATCTTTCGTGATTGGCTAATATGTTGCCAATGCAGGCGCAGGTCACGGAGAGACAAGCAATCAGACGATGGGGTTCAGTGAGAGTCTCCAGAGCGGGATACAGACTGTAAAGAGAAAGAAATAAGATCATTTATTTCTTAACGCGATCTTAATGAATCCCGACACTCACATGTCGAGCATAGGAGGAATAGCTATGTCTGGTCTGAGGTCAACCAAGTACTTGAGAGTCCGCGCAGGAAGCTCACTGCCGGCTTTGGAGAACATGGCCAGTTCAGCCACAGGCATCATGTTGCGGACAAAATCAGCAATCTCTTCATCGGTCAATTTGTGAGAATCCGGGATGGGAGGGGTCCAGCGCTTCATGGTACGTTCTCTGCGAGTTCGCATATAGAATCATACAAACAGAAAAATGTCTTTCAACTAACCTTTGCACTCGAATGTGAAATTGGAAGGCACTGAGATGCATGAAGTTGAACAGCTGGTTCTGTAACCACAATAAGAATAAGTAAATTAATATAAATTAATAAAATAAACTTACCACCCACATTCCAAAGTTAGACGGGTGGAACAGAGATCGAACGGAAGACAGAAGTTTGTTGAACAGTTTTGCCGTACTTGATCCCCCGCCCTTAAATATCAATAAAAATATGACATCCAGATATCACATTAAGCAGTATGACAAACCATCATAGCAATAATCCACTTGCAGACAGAATTCAAAGGGTAGCTACTGCCTCCATGGGGAACCCTGCTTTTGATTTTCACGCCAACGGGTAAACCCAATCCACGTTGCAGCCGGTTGAAGATCTGTTGATCAGATTATTGAAGCTCGATTAAACAAACTAGAACTCACCTGTGGGAGAAATGGTTCCCAGTCTATGTGGCCAATGTTGTCAGAAGCCAAACGACCAAAGAGTTGGATCATGTCCTGCGACGAGGAGAAAATAAGTCATCAGAAGATTTATCAAGATAACAAGTTACCTCTTCAAAGCCAAAGTTGACATCATCAATCCAAATTTCAAAAAGCTCTTTGAACCATAGTCTGTAGTGAAGAAAACTATTAGTTAAAGAACACGAGGATGGAAGGGGACTCACTTGTAGCCCTTATCGTGATGCTCTGGTGGTAAATAAGTTGGTAAAAATTTTGAGAGCAAAAAAATTCCCTCTTGCATTTTGGAGTCAATGGGGCAGAGGAACGGCCGCCACTCATCCAACATCTCTTGTGTGGCTTCCAGAGGGAAAAACCTAAAGTTTTCAAGTTATAACAAATCATCCGTTGATTGAGTATTAAACTTACTCTCGGCAGAGAGTGACTACTTCTTTGTAGAGATTTCTGCAATGCCTGAGAAAAATCCGTGCATTTATAACACCGAGGATTCATTCTCTTCAACTTACTCTGCATCGTACATGAGGAGAGAGTGAAGTCGGCTCGAGTAAAAGGCTTCGTTCATTATCTTGTATAAAGGTCGCCATGGAAGTTCAAGATCTCCCCTGAAGAGATACTTTCGATGCCTGTAGAAGACATGCATTGTGAGTTTGCTTAAATCTTTTTCTTCTCAATTCACTTGAGGATCATGAGAAGGAAGCTGGCAGCAGAGCCAGAGAACACATGTTCATCCTCCGCGGTTATAATCATCTCATAAAAAGCCTTCACAAACTGAATATGGTCTTCTTTGCTGAACTTCAGGCCATGCAGAAGGGTGTATCTAGAAGGCAAGTATAACATATAAATCACACAAAAATATTCATTCCAGATTTCCAGAATAATTTTGTAATAATAATTATAATTGAGATCGCCCAGAAAAAAAAAATCATGCGCAGCATAACTTTGAAAACAATCTTCAATTCATTCACATTTGACTGCGAACATTTCATGTATTAAATAAGAAGTTTAATCGACGCGTGTCGGCGTGATGGCGATCGCAAAATTGTCACTACACAAAATTGAGAAGCAGGCTAATAAACACAATTCTATTGAAAGGCCAGAAAAACTGTAGATAACGCCTAAATATTCCATTGTAGATACAAAATCAGAGATGACACTTACTCAAACGTGAGGCGTGACCCCCACCAAAGAGACCCCGAAGACAGGTCTCGGAGGCAGAGGGCCTTTCCAAGCTGTGCTTTGATTTCAGCAAGTTGTTGAATAGATTCTTCATCATTTTGCTGGGGATATGGCAGGAGTCGGTTGATTTTGATTTCCTGTTGGAATTTGGAGTCGACCTCCATTTCTGTCTCGTCCATTTTGCTAATGACAGCTAGAACATGTCAACTTGAATGCTCTCTTAACGATGACTATGCTGCAACCTGAGTTCCGGTGTATGCATAAGAAATAATCAATTCACAAAGAAATAAAGAAAAACTTTGTCCAGTGGATCATAACGGATCACGAATCAATTAATTCATAGTATACAAGCACAGAATATATTACGTAAGAGAATTACATGCGCTCGAAGGCTTAAAGAAAAAATGAAATTAAAATATTTTTGTACATTTCGTTTCAATACAGATCCAATGCCCTGGCAATGGCAGCCTCCATTGGGAAACTCATTTCAGTTGATTACGAAGTGTTTGGGACCGTACAAGGTGATAAATATTCATTCACCTTGATTTAAATTTATTGAGCAGAACTTCAACCATCACCTCACACGGATTATTTAAAGACAACTTTGTAAACAATGGAGTGAATATACATTCTATGATTCTGAACTTAGTCATAACGTAGCTGACATACTACAGCGAGCCCAATGGGTCTCGCTGTACGGTAAACGCATTAAACTCCAGTTCGCGAACCACGATTTCTAGAATTCCACGCTTGTAATTATATTTACGAAGGCACCAGCGTCTGCAGAGCCATACCAGGTAGACGCTGGTACTAAATTTTGTTCGAAACCAGTACCATAAACCTACTTAAAATGGATCCGCAACGAAAAAAAGTGACATTACAGGTTTCTCTCCGCTTTCCGATTGTTGTGTCACATGACCTGCTCTCTACGTGTTGTAAATAAACCAGAGCACTGCGCCTGCGTAGTGCGAAGTAAACATACACGCATGCGCATACAATTTTCCCGCGCGAAGCAGTTCAACATGCGGCCTATCTTCCCTTGCAGTTGCGCACGTAATTTATACCGAGTCTTCACAAAGGAATATGTATTAATTATTAATACGCAATATTTTGTGCATCACCAATCAGTATATGAACAATTTTATTCATTTTCATTCGAAAGTCGTGAGAGAAGTTTGAGCGGGAAAGTGAAGCATGTGCGCTTGTTTACAATGCAGTGCGCATGCGCTTAGTGACGTCACTCGCAAAATGGCGTTTGTTTACTTCTTCACGAAGTAATATTTTGTTGCGGGTTTTAATTAATGTAAGTTCGACATGATGGTACTGGCTCATATTGTTTTTTCTTGGAGCATAAATATACCATCTAACGTCTGGAGGGCTTAAACACAAGGATTTGTCGGACAATATGTCTATAATAATATTTATCATGCAATCGGCTGAGTGTGGAGCCTCGCTGCCAGTATACGCAAAAAGAAGCGGTTTACCGTCGGGCGAGGTATACAGACCTCGCCCGAGAATCTGTGCTAGTCATAACGCAATTTAAATATATTCGTGATACGTTATGATTCGTTCCATGATTTTTTATGTTATTTATATTTAATATGTTATTCGATCACCTTGTATTGCCTTGTATGTTGGGTCGAGGTTAGCTGCATTCCATAATGTGTGGGGATGATGAGTCTTGGAATGAGACAAGGTCGAAGTGAGCAGAAGCTGTTATAGGCCCCTCTTGTAATTTTTTAAATGGTGCACTTAACTCTTAAGTCTATCATACCTACCATACCTTCATGATTGGACCATAAGAATGAAAAGAAAAACATATTAGAAAATAAAATAAATAACATGAAATAAAAAAGATAGAGGGAGTTTGGACAAGAAAAGAAAATGAGACAGGAAAGGGAAAAGAATAGAAAGCACCAAAGGGAAAGAAATGAAAAGGAGAATGGCGAGGGTCTGGTGATGGTCATACGAAGCTGGGTCTTAACTTTAATGGGTGGTGCCTCGGCAAGGCCTTGTTGAGCTTAGACTTGAAGTCGTTTATTGATGATGCATTAACCACTTATATGTTCTTTTTTCTTATTTTTTTTTTCAGGTGTCTTTTTCCGTAAAGTGAGTTTCTTCCAAATAATATGATAAGTGATGAAACACTGAATAAATCCCTTCAACAGTTTACCCAGCAAATGGCCAAAGACCTTGGTCTCGTTGGTTGGGTGAAAAACACTACTTCAAACACCGTCACTGGTACAATACAAGGATCAGAAGGCAAGGTCAATCAAATGTAAGATCATTCCTTAATTCAATCACAATGTCAAATTGTTTGTAAATGCACTGTGTTCTGTACAATATGCATGCTTGTTCTTAACACTCATCCTGTAATTACTTTTTTCTTTTCTTTTTTTCACTTTGTGTACATAAGGCTATATAGATTTCTCTTGCTTTCTCCTCTTCATTGTCCACAGGAAAGAGTGGCTCTGCACAAAAGGCAGTCCTTACTCTCGCATTGAGCGATGTGAATTCAAGAATGAATGCATAATATCCTCACTGGAATTCAAGAAATTTGGTTCAGATTTTTATTGATGTATATTTTGATTATTTTGTTAATTTCTGTTAATTTATGTCTTCTACATGCAGGAAGCACTGGTTACAACACAAAGGCAGTCCCAAATCGAAAATTACTCGATGTGAATTCAAGAATGAGAAACATGTTGATTCTCTTGAGTTTTCCAACTTTTCCATCGATCGTGGTCCAAAGAAGAAGAAAGTGCGAAAATAAGTTTTTTTTGCATGAAAAAATCCACGTTTCCATCTGTGATTATATGATTCAAAATTGTTTTTGTAAGTACCATGGGGATCAGATCTCAATTGTTCACTATGTGTAATTCCCATATGCCAAAAGTTTGTTACCTGTGACTTGTTTTAATAATAAAGTATTTATTGCATAAAATAAAAAATGGTACTTTTTATCGTTTCATCAGTAATATGTTGTATGACATCCCAATTTCCCAAGTTTATTTCAAAACCTTTTAAGATCAATATTAACATTTTTTAATTCAGAGAGACCAATCAATCTACATGTAATTCAAATCCAAAACCCAGTATACGATAACGAGAGTTTTCTTCCAACGGAGATTAGCTCAAAACGATGCGTGCGGTATTTCTTTCATCAGAACTGTTGAAAAATCTGCTTACCCACAGCTCCCATTGTTGATATTGGGAGAATTGTGTCATGTATGTCGTATTACATAATAATATATATACATGTACCGGTATTTGGCAACCATAAGTCGAGACAATGGATATGAGTGTTGTGGAGATAAGTAATTACTTTGTTGGTGGATAGAAGCGGGAGATAGGACCTAGGATAAAAATTAGCTTAGAACGTCTAATCCATGTTCATAATTGAAAGTTTTTGTTCTGGTCCAATTAAGGTGTCGGTTCAGGTGTCTCTTCTCAGAGATTTACACACCTGTGTGTAGATTTACACTTCCCTCAGCCCTTTGCGAGAAACTCCCAGTTGTCTGTGCGGATGTCAAAGACTCGAAGGCTTTGAGGTATCTTTTGCAGGCTAAGTAGTTGAGTGAGAATTTCTTCCAATAGAACCGTAAAGGGAGAAGGTTTCCCTTCTTCTGGCAGGGCCAAGCACCCGCGGGTATCATAGAATCCACAGTGGTGGCTCTGCAGTTCAATAACGCTATTGTCTCAACAATTCCTGAGGCTTCATTTTGGCCAGTGACTATAATGCAGGTGTTGGCACAACAAAGCAGCTTGGCCTTCCTATTAACATCGGTCACTGGAGTTGGGTCTATCAACAACAACGCAGAAGATGCAGCAGCCATATGATTGATTGTTTCCTCTTATAGTCAGCTGTAGGAGAAATACAACTACTGTATTTGGCTTCCTTGACCCCACCAAAGCTTTTGACCTTGTCATTCACGAATCGCCCTGACGCTCCTTCAAATTATTGGGTGTTCCCCAACCTTCCTTGCAATTACCATTTCCTCCCACGAGAACATGCAAAGGTGCATGTAATGGCATGTAATGGCATGTAATAATTATATGACATTGAGCCGATATGCACTCTCTTGCATGCTTTTGTTGAAAGAAGTAGTAATTGCAATCCACTGTAGAAGATTGAAGATTATATTATATATTATTATAATATTTAATATAATATATCCTGTAATTTGATATACATTTAGAAATAAATTTTGCTCAGGTGTGATGTCTTGTCATTGTGTTAAAACACGATATGCTTTATTTCTGTAACGCTGTATTTCTGTTGTCAAGTATACGTACACCTCGACTATGAATGGCATTATGCAATCTTCCCGCGGAAATGAAACCCCTTGCTCTGTATGGTGCGGGTCTTTATACGTTACAAGTATACACGCGGCATGTAGGTGATCATCTTCATTTCAAAAATAAAACAAACAAACAAACAAACATCGCAAACCACTTTTCTTCGCGCCTGGCCGAGTGTCAAAATTTTTACGAAGGAGAGAAATCTTAAAATGTTCATCAATGAAGTGTCCCACAAGCGCTAAGTATAGACTACTAGGAGAACTTGAGGACCAGAGGGAGATAAATTTCTCCTCAGCACCTTCGCCGTATAGCTGTACCACCACTGTGTTTATGGGGGACAACATATTCACCTAAAGTGAGCCCCAGACCCCGAGAGCGAACACTCAACCCCAATCAAAATTGTATGGAGAACCATTACAACAGTCTCTATACTGACACACAATGCAAAGTCTCTACGTGTACGCACTTGTTTCTGGCTGTGTTGGCTAGCCTTGCCAAACTGTGGTTGAGATTAGCATTTGAAATTCCCATTCAATTCTTGGCACCATATAACACACGTTAGTGTTGGTGTGCCGTAAAACACCAATTTCCTTTCCCATTCAATTCTCTGTCATGTGAAAAGGGCAATTTGTATGGAGAGCGTTTGTTTGCAGTGCATAATAACATAGTGAGTTGACTTGTAAAGGGTAAAATAATAGTTATACGTTATTGCATCGACCGAGAATAAGACTGTTCAATTGATGGAATTAATTCATATTGTATTACTATCAAATATACGTTTCAGATACGTTAAATAACGTTTTGATGCGTCGACATAGTGCAATTTATGTAAACACATTTCAGTCACCGCCACGCACGCAAACTCCTTGCCCCGACAGTGTCCGTTGAAAGATCACTCCTGAAAGAAAATCGATGGTCTCTTTGAATCCTTTCTACAGAAAGCAAGATGCAATAGAGAGACTCAAGTGCGATATGCTGAGGCGGCATTCAAATAAATACAATTTGTAGCGAGGTAGCTACTACCTCTAGGGATTCTATAATATAATTAATAATTGATGATCACGCTCTAGATGAGGTACTTCAACTCCGTTAGTAAACACCATTGCACGGAAAACATCGATAAAGACACACTAAATACAGCATCAATTCACACAGACCTACTACAGCGAGGAAGATAACTGCGTGCTGGTATAAATGAACAATTCTAGAAGCGCCAGCTCCTGTCACACGTGCATAGAGTGAGACACCCGATCTCCGAGACTGCAAGACACATCTCACTTAGCGTGTACAGTCCTAGGGAAGACAGCCACCTGCGTGTTCTGATGCCGCGTTCTGTGGTACCTGCTCTGGGATATCGTATAATAATGACGCAACTGGGAAACTCTACTTGATGTGACTCAGTCTACTTGATAGAGGGACTATGAGTGATTATAGCATATTTATGTGGTTCACCTTGTGCTTTGTAGACGGCATACGTGCATGGGATGTTGGTGAGTACTGAGTATTTACTCTGAGACCATTTATGTGTTACATATACAGGTATTCAGCTTGACATTATTATGATTTAATGGGTTCTGTGTTTCTCCATCAGAGGTATGCAGAATTACAGGTAAGATATTAATTAACCATGGCATCAGAACGAGGTTCTTGCTCGATGATTTATGCATTCCACGAAGCACACTTTAAGCAAGAAGTCAATTATCGTTGGTTCTTGATAGCACCAATTAATAGTTCCAGAAGGATATAATGATGACGTGGTAACTCTCAATATCCGGTATAACTCGAACTAATCTAGAGTTCTGGACTGATTGGCAGCGAAACAATACCTGTAAAGACCAACGATTAAAGAGCCTGTATGTGTACACTGTGGTCACTCGGGTTGCCATGGTGAGTACGTGTACTATTCCAACCACCCATCAATCCTATTTGCGAAGCGCCAAGAACTGATGGGACCCATTATGAGAAAATATCAGGGCCAATGTACCGAAACGCATTATGACAAGGTGAGAAGTGAACTGTATATCGATTACTGCAAGCAATGTGACCGAATTCTCATGGAAAATAGGCAAATAGTGTTGTATATAAGCATTATCTTTCCGTGGGTTCATTGGCGTCTGACATTGACATTCGACGCTACACACAAACGAAGGAGCGGCTGACATCGATTGCTGCGCCTGTAGATTGTCCTGTATTTCAGTAATTGTCCCTTTTTAGCTGCAGTCTGGTTTATACACTTAGATGCGTGCCATTTTTTTATGCCCGATGAACAATTTCCTTGTCTGTGTTCCTGTCATTTCGAACGACTACTTAATTGGTATGAAGTGTTGTACGGCGGATGAGACAGAGGAAGATGATATTCATTTCAACATATTGAAATTGTTTTATGTTAATTTGTCCACGATACATTTTATATATAATATTGTTTTCTATTTTCTCTTCTGCTAAATGCGATATTAATTAATCCGTTTGCGCGGCATCCGTCTATGGAACGGAACGCAATAGAGCAAATTACTGTTTTGATGGATGTCGACAAACAGCTTTGTGATGAGGGGAGGAGAGTGCCGCTTGAGTGGACATATTTACATGCATGTAGTCAATTCTGGAATGAGTTCGCATGAGCATTTCGATTTCATCAAAGATTCATCAGCTTTCAGTTTTTCCACGTATTCAATGTCCACGTGTGCATTTCTTTGAGCCTGTTATGAGCAATTATGTCGTCTCAGTCAAACCTCGCGAGCAGCTGGATCCGATGTCATATCGTCTGCCAACAAACGATCCACCTTTGATATGTTTGCGCCGTTTGAAGTTTTATACGAGATCAATTGCCATCGATATATTGCAATTTGTGACTGCAATCGACGTGATAAGCAGATAAGAGCTTTGGCATGCAAGTATAGCTCTTATTAGATTAATTGTTGATCCTACGGCTTCGAGAGTTTGGTTCCAGTCACCATGCATTAAACATGTGCTGGTGATTCATGTCACTGAGTGCTTTCGACTAATGTACGTGTACTATGTATATAGGCATGGTCTATAATGAAAGTCGACATTAAGTGAATTGCATTAGTGTCCATTAGCTGATGAGGGAAATTGACGTAGAAGTTTTGATTTCTCTCTAAATATGCGTGTCTGTTAAACCACGGAGCCGCCGCCGATATGTACTAGCCGCCGCCGATTGGACGTTTAGCCAGCCGCCGCCGATTACTGCTGTCGGCCAGCTGCTATCAGCCGATTACGTCAATAGCGGCTTTCAGCCGATTCAATCCATACATTTTACATTCGGTATTATAAGAAGTTTTCATTTGTACAAGTCTTTATTGTGTTTATGGTATTTTTTATATATTTTATTTATTTTATATACCATCTGAGCTATCTGTGGAAGTAAATGTTATTCAGTTTATTTCATTAAAATTAATTTAAGGATTTATGCCATACTTTATGCATGCCCATACGTATACATGTGCGAGGGTTGTCCCAAAATATATCGGACTGACATAAGATGCGCAGTATACTTTTACGTACTAGGGTTGATGTAAAATATTCCTTCATGAGTACTAGTAGATCCCATGTTACTAACTACATGTATATTACCGGTATGTACTTGGCATTAAGCCTACCACTATTTGATTGATTGTTCTTTAACTACTATAACTATTATATGTTATGTTATATGTTTATTCGTTCTTCATTGAACATCAATGTGATTTTAGTGAAAATAATAATAATAATAATTCAGTGAGAATAAAAAAAAAATATATAAAAAAAATTCTAGGGTCAATCTGAACGGACCGGGGTGCAAAAAGAACAGAAAGAATATAATGAATGAGAGGGAAAAAAAAGTATCAATGAGTTGAAGCACAGCTTCAGGCGGTACATAGCTCTTGTATAGAGAATTCAATATCTCGCAGGAATTCAATATTTCAATTATTATATCTATTATAATTATTATAATATCATTATAACTCACAGCACTGCCGAACCCTCATTTCAGAATTCGGAGGCCAAAAATAATTTGTATTGGCCTCTCATAACACTTGGTTCATTACACTGTTTGTCCACATGTACTGCTTTTGTTAGTCTGAAAAATGAGTTGAATTCTGTTATGCTCTCCATCGCCTTAAACTCTGATTCGTGTTATCCATACACATGTACTGGATTCTGATGATCGGAGTGATGCGTCCCGAAGCTAGTTGAATACATTCACCATTACGTAAAAACAAACAGAAGTCATGCCTGTTGCCGAGTTGTATTCAATAGGCCAAGAAGCTATTTTAATTTTCCTGCAATTGTTAGTGTTCCAAATTAAGTCCATTGACGAGATCCTCATATCTCCCTTTTATTTGCTCCAAACCTGAAGTCTCAGATACTAATTAGGTGTTGCAAATTTATGAAGAAATCTTTGATGTCTGAAAACCCTGTTTTGTCTAAGCTCTGTCTGCATTCCTGCAATAGTCTACCTGACTTTGGAATAACTTTCAAAGAGATTTTGGCCAAATTAAAGATGAACGTGGAAACATTCTACTAAATTGAACTTTCCCCCGTTTTTCGTATTTTAAAAAGTGAATGTTGCACACTCCCTGATAGTGAAACTGTTGCTGTTTGTTTAGCCATAGAAGAAATATGCTATGTAATCGATGGTGATTATTTATGTCTTTTGGACTACGAAGAGTGTAAGTCGGCTCTTATGTTGTTATATGTTGCGCCTCGACAAGGCATAGGCTATTTCAGTCATTATTTTTTTTTTTCTTTCTTAACTGTTTCTTGTTTTGTGTTTCTTTTCTGTTTCGTTTTTCTTGTTCTCTCATATAAAAAAAAATTTTTAACGATTATTTGCGAATAAAATGCTATATATAAAATCGCGAATTTCTCATTCAAGATCTTGATGCAACAACTTATTCGGTTCGTCATCCTATTTCCTTTTCCATCCTGTTCCTCGATTTGCTTCCTCTTCTCGCTGCATATATTAATTATTTGCTTGCCATAAAAGCGTTAATTAGAATCTTGCTGAATTTGCGTGAGCAGACACAACAAACGAAGTGATGATGGTGATTATGATGTTCATGGTTAAAAATAATGTTTTAAGTTCATGAAACGCCCTAAAGTGCTTGAACTTGAGTAAAGCAAGAAAGTGTAATTGAGTGGGACATCATAGGATTTGGAAATCGTCCAATCTCAAAATTATCACATTAGTACCACATGTAGAGAGTAATGCATGTTTGTGTTAACTAATGGCATCATCATACGTATAGGATGATATAGCAACCATTGCCAAGCCACTCCAAGCCGCTGCGAGCCGCCGATCACAATGCTGAGCCGATATCTCTGATTGGTGGAGTGGCTTAAGCAGCAGGCCGGTCATTTTTATTGCAGCCAGCCGATTCTAGCCAATTACAATCGGCTCCGGGATCTAGTGTCTGTGGCCATACTTAGTTCATTTCAATGCACACGATGCAACGTCATTGAAAGCTCAATTATGCCAGTTATTGTACATGTATATATTATTCCATTGCAGCCGTTTTGACTCCACGAGAAATCGACACTTCAGCCTTTATGACGTCATACCAATCAGCCTATGACGTCAATCTCACCGTTACCTATATCAATCTAGGCGCAAGTCCCATCACAGGTTCGGCAGTTATTCTTTCAAACTCTCCAAAATGCAGTGCATTCCCAAATTTTCAGAATTCAATTTCAACAACTTCATTGCAACAATTTCATTGGATGAATGTAATGAACGATTTGTCAATTTCGTTGAACATCAAGAAACGCCTCTACTCAGACTAAACAGTGACTCATTCTGCTTGCTTAATGACCTTGACTTCAATGAGGTTATCACGATACCGCATGGTCGTTCTATTGTGGATGTTTTTACTGCCATTCTCCGTAAAATGCCAACGTTTGAAATGAATATTGTTTATGATGATGCAATGGGTAAGGCTGCTTATGAAAATTTGAAATACTGTCCTAAATTTTCATGGTGGTACATTTCTTTTAGGCCACTCTATCATTCTCTTAAAGATCAACTTACATATTGTAATCATTAAGTTCTTACATAGACCACTACGCCACACAAGCAATTCACGCCAGCCAGCTCAATCAAGTTCAAGCTCAAATCCAGAGAATAAATCAAGATGCTGATGTCACAGAAATTAATGAAGTCATCAACAAATCTAGATGTGTCTCAGATGACGTCATGACCGCGATGGTACTCTGTGACGCTAGCAACACCATCAAACTATTTGAAGAGGTGAGGATGAATAAGTATAATAAAAAACTTAACTTTTAAATTTACCTTTAACATCATTTCAGATCCACAATGCGATGTGGAATAGTCCAGACTTTGAACTTCGGAGCTCACTCTATTTCTCTTTCTGGTTGTTTTTCTGCAAAGATAAGACTTGTATTAGCCGCATGAAAGATTTGTTATCCGGAGTGGTAGCGGGAAACTTCGCTGTCATCTTCATCGAAGAAAAACAACACCTCCCTCTGCTTGATAGGATAGAGGTTGTTTTGTTTTTTTGTTTTTTTTCGATCAAAGGATAGAAAGCGTAAAACCTCACTCTTTCAGATGGGGTTTGATTTAATTGCAAGAGCAATTGTGGACAACGAATGGAATAGTACAAAGGATTATGCGCCGAGAACATTACTAACATCACTAAATGTATGCTAGAATCATAAGTATAATATAGGTTCAACATAATTTTAACTTTTCTGCAGAATATGACAATGGTTTCACCACAGTATTTGCATTGCCAATGGTACACCCTGTATGTAGTGCAATGGGACTTTGGTACACCATCGCTGAGGGAATCTGGGTTATGTTATCGGAATGGAACATCGGAACTTACCCCTATCAATCCATTCCCAAATTCGGGAAATGGATTGAATGGAAGAAAACTCAGAGTTTATACAATGGTGGTGAGCAAGTCTTGCACAGTCTCAAAATATAGAATCAATTTTCAACCGAGCTTAAAATCGATATTTTTCATTTAAATTCACTGTTTTTTCTTCGTCATTGCAGTCGCCCCCATTCGTTATTATAAACACAACTTCCACAAATATCTCCGACATGTATTACGGTATATGTATCGCTATGTTGAAAGAACTAAGTCAGCAGCTAAATTTCACGTAAGTCCTTCATATTAACATTAAAATCCAAATCAACCTGGTCAATTCTGTGCAGTTACACCCTTGGCATACCTGCAGATGGGCAGTATGGAGGCATGAAAGATGATGGTAACTTCACTGGCCTGGTCGGTCTCTTACAGAACAAGGTACTGTATGACAAAAAGCTCATTTCTCCCAATCATAACATTAAATTTCCACTAGGAAGCCGACCTGGTTGTTGCATCTCTTTCAGTCACCTTTGAAAGAGACACTGTAATGGATTTTGTTCACTATTTCTACGAGTATGGCGGTGCCTTGATGCGGAAACCAAACGAAGATGAGGACAAATGGAGAGTCATCATCCAACCATTTAGCTGGAGAGTGTGGTTGTGTATTTTAGCCAGTGTACCAATTGCTGGGATATCGGCTTGTGTCATCACCTCTCTTGCTTGGAAAGCGTCTTCACATCGAATTGATGACCAATTCCGCTTTGTGGGTATTTCTTTCTGGTACACTTTTGGTACGGTACTCACTCAAGGTATGGGATTTGTATGATTAAAATTGTTGCTCTAACGTTGCATTTTTGCGTGTAGGTGGAGTGCATCTACCTAAATATGCATCCAGTCGGAACTTCATATGCAGTTGGTGGGCGTTTTCAATGGTGATCGTGGCCGCATATGGAGGCAGCTTGATAGCCTATCTAACTGTCACCCATGATCCTGTTCCCTTCAGAAATCTAGACGAGATGGTTCAGCAGAAGCGATACAAATGGGGAACAACCAACGGCTCAGTGTACGTCTCAGAATTCGGGGTACGTGTATGCGATTGGGGTAGAGGGGTGGGTAACAATCAACATCAACGGAAGGAATAACCAGAATGACTATTAAATTTTTGCTTTCAGGCAGCCAAAGGGGGCGTCTACCGAGACGTCTTCCTTGGGATGCAGGAGTTTGTCAAGACTGATCCAACAATCCTCAGTACAGACAGAAACCTGCTCATCAACAAGGCAGAAGTGGAAGATTTCGCACTCATTTTGGATAGAACTGTCCTTTTAACCCAAGCCTTGTTAGACAAAAACTGCGAGATGGTTGTAATGCCAGAAGGTTTCTTACCCCTACCCTTTGGGATTGGCCTACAAGAGGGTTCGCCATACCAACAGCCATTCAAAGAAGCGTGAGTAAAAAAGCTTTCAATCATCAACAAATAACTAAACATTTCGAATCAGGGTGATGAAATTGCGACAGACGGGATTGATTGAATACTGGCAGAGATTGTGGTATCCAAATTCTGAGTGCAGCGGTCTCCCAATGGTTCAATCTCATGCTATTACTCTAATGGACACACAGAGCGCTTTCTACTTGCTCATACTTGGTGTGATCGCGGCCTTCTTTATGCTTGTTGTTGAGTTTTGTTGGTTGAGGAAAAAGAGGAGGTTCAATAACCTGGCTGTTCCTTCCAATGGAGCCACCCTTCCCCATTCGAATGGCGCGATTAGTCTTGTCCATCTCAACGGTGCAACCTCTGGAGTTAATGATATCTATAATGGAAATATTCCACAATCTTTCACGTCACTGGATGCTTTGGTAAAGTGACACACGAAGAATTAAGTGTACACACTATAGCTTTGTACACTGCCTGCGTGTAAGTCAGCTTTACTTTCAAAATAATATATAATTATATATACAGAGTGGGTCAAAAGTAGTCTACCTACTCCTTGTTAAAGATCTCAATGCTTTTCAATGGCGCTACACATTTCTGAGAAAGTGTTACAAAACAGATCGCAGTGTAAAAATCACTCACAGATAAAAGAGATAAATACTTGGTATGGTTATAGTCTAACACCGCTCACGTACTATTGCTTTGTTTGAGAGTGCTATTGTTGTGACAGTAGCACTAATGTTTATTCCTTAAAATAAAAACAAAACACAGAGTTTGTTTTCAAGCGCAGTACAAGAAATGACATTCCTGAATGCTCATTCAGGGGCTCATTTGTTTTTGCTCTCTTATCGATCATTCACAACTCACATTTAAATGTTTCTCCCTCATTCAAAATTGACATTTTACTTAATTTCTCTGCATAAATGGGCGCAGAATAACAGTCAATCCATACCAGGTAGTTATTTCTGGAATAATTGATACATATTAGCAAATTTTAGAGTTTTGTTTTTAACGCAAAGTAAATAGACTACTTTTGGCCCACCCTGTATATACTGGTTTCTGTGGTTCTGTGTCGGTTGTCGCAATTATGAAATATTTATCACAAATCAAAATGATGAATTGCATAAAGAAGTATTTCATTTGGATAAAAGCAACGTGCGGAAAATCATAACACCAGGGGTTTTATTCAGAAAGTCATTATGGATTGTTCCTGATTGATAAATATGTGTGCATGCAAGAAATGTTAATTTAACCATGTATATTACAAAGTATAGTCTGTGATTCGGCAAGTGTATACCATTAAAAAATATCTATCAAGTTTTCATTAGTTTTGGTTACTTTTATTGTGAAATTGACTTAATTATGGAGGTCAAAACATAATAATTTCATTCATTTAAACAAACAAACGTGCAATAATAATGTAGTGACTGAAGCGAAATCGCTTTTGTGCCACATCAAAAAAACAAAAAACAAAAACAAAAACAAAAACAAAAACAAAAACAAAAAACATACATGTAAAAGAAATGTGAAAATAAGAATATTGAGTCAAACACAAAAAAAGCTAAAGAAATATATACACATGGAAAAAAAATGTGTGAAATTGATGTATAAAACTCCTGTACATAATAGTAATTACACGTACCTCTGTTTGCCAAGAGAGTTTTATGCAAATTGATTTGAACAAGTCCTCGTTAGCATTTTGTAGCCCCACTACATTTGCCACTTTGTTCGCAGCTTAAGCTCATCCACACCGTGCCAAAATATTAATTTATTTTACGATGTAATTTGTGAAATTTTAATTATACTGTTCGATTGCTGCAACAGCCATAAACCTTTCGGTATTGTCAGAAGATATCTATGATATTTACATGCACCACAGATAGATAAATATAATGTAGCTATAACAGGGCCTATACATGTCTGAGATGAATCAATACATCGTCCGTCAACAGGAAGAATGATCAACATAGCTATGAAACTTGAGGCTGGTGCTCAGTCGAACAGGGTCAACCCGGCCTAGAAGGGCAAATACAAGAAGCAACAAAAATGGAAACTCGGTTTGCGTGGACCGGTTGCTGAGACCTACCCCATCGAGATCACAAGAGGTACAAACACATCTTCTATAGTTCGAGCGGCGTATTTTGAAAGAAAAAAATCGATTCAGAAAATAACAGTATTTATCGTTTTGTGTTACATGGGAAATAGCGTTAGTTACATGGGAAATATAACAGAGTTAATTTGTCGGGAAGCTTACATTATGGTATTTAGGGAGTCCATGTAGTTTAAATGAATTCATCGATGATAAGATGCCTGAGATTAAGGTTTGGAGCGTTAGCATTTGTTACTAGCCATAAAGAGAACCAGTACAGGTTTCCCTTGACAACAAAGGTGTGTAAATCATAATAAATTATATAAATAATTCTGTGTATAAATATATATTAAAAATGATAATACATGTAAAACAAACCGTTACTTTAGCTTGCCATTGCAACGGCTTTTATCATTCCTCATGCATACATGATGAGTGTTGTTGACTTTTGGAGACATTCCCGTATAGGTATTTGTGCATTTTTTGTGCTCCCTGTGTGTCAAGACAAGTTTTATCGGTAAATAAAAAGATAATTACATAACTACATGTTAATAATAAAATACGATGTAGTGCATGAAAGGAAAGCAGCTCTGTGATAAACAAAGTGCACTAAGACTTAATTATTTTTCCTGGTTCTTATTGAAGTGACACATGCATCGATCACATAGCAGCTTAGTTGCATTCCGGCTCAACGGGCAGAACGAATCGTGCAAATATGGACGAACTTTTGATAAAATACTATATGGACGAACTTATGATAAAATACGATAAAATACGGATGACTCCCGTTTCTGCAATAAGCTGTTTGAAAGCAAAGAATTGTCAAAACTCTACAAGGATTTCCGACCATGCAGTGTATACACAATCCGCTCATGTCGCCATTGTTGATTACTTGAAGAAACAGGTGAGATATTTACGAAAACCCGAATTAGATATAGGCCTATAATTATACTATAGTGTAATATTATTATGTCAGTATAAAAATTACGCATACTAATGTAACACATACTAGTGCACGCTTAGACATTACTTTCCTTTAATTGTAATACGCAGATATACTTAATTGTTAACTTCGAACCCTTTTCCCCCTTAAGGGAACTTGTGTTTGTGCCTCGATACATTACTAGAAGCCATTACTAGAAGTATTTTGGTAGAGTTTCCAGTTATCGGTGTTTCCTCAAATAATTCCACATAATTTATTTTCTCACTTTTGTTTTGAGGTTATCATCGCCGTTTTCTTTGGCTGTCGACATCGGTTGTGGCTCAAGTCAGAGCACATTTCATCTGTCATCTTACTTCGACCGAGTTATCGGAATCGACATAAGTTCAGCGCAGATCCACGAGACACAAAACCATCTGGACAAACCCCTCAACGTTGAATTAAGGTGCCTTGCAGAGCTATATTCAGACAATTCACGAATCAGCTTTTGCGTTGGCGGAGTTAGTAGTGCATTCGCGATTCCCTTGGCAGAGAGCAGCGTGACATTAGTATGTAGTGGAACTGCTGCCCATTGATTTGATCCAATCGATGATTTCTACCATGAAGCCAACCGAATCATGCTCCCTGAGGGCTGCCTGGCAATTTTTTTTTTTTTTTTTTTTTTTTTTTAGCTTTCGGGATTCCGACAATCGAGTTCGGAGAGTACTTGAAGGAGATTAACGATGCTCTTTCCGTGGTTAACCCGCAGCACTAATTTTATGCAAATCATGAAGTTATTATATCTCTTGCTTCAGTGCGCATTGCATGAAGGTGTCGCTGAGTACAAACCGTGATGCAGCACATTTATAACCATTATACAGATCTTAAACTTCCCTGCAGTGACTCCCTACGGAATGTAATCAGTCTATAACGTTACGCAGGTTGTTTGAATTGTATATTTTCTCAAGGAAATTCATTGAATTTCAACACGAATGGAATGTGCGTGAATTTATTAAGTATCTAGGTATGTGGTCGTATTACTACCATTAAATGAAGGGCAGTCTTCAGAAATATGACCCCCCCCCCCCCGTGCTACCATTAAGAAAAGGTCAGTATGCAGTGTATGCAGATATTCACATTCAAATTTAGTCCTTATTTTAATTGCAAATGTATTTCCCCCGTCTCTCAGGATTTTAGGTATCGTAGGAGGAGACGAGGAAATGAAACTTCGGCTGATGTCTCCAATCTTCTTGATTATGGAGAGAAAACAGATAACATGAAACTCGTGTTTTTTAATTACATCGAAATCTCGATTGCAGCCACCGAGATATATCTTGACCACACCAAAGAAATCGGCGGCAGTGGACTGTGATGAGCTACATCGTCACAATCCACTGCCGCCGATCTCTTTGGTGTGGTCAAGATAAATGTTTACATTTTATAACGCAAAATAAAGATTTTATCATCAGTTTATTTGCTTTGCAGTGTGAGACTCATTGAATAGCTCAATAACATTTATTATGACGATGTACATATGCACTAAATGTGGCCTTGAGGCTTATTATATCAAAACAACCTGCACCTGTGAATCCATAGCAAATCAAAGTTCCCTGGAATACATGTGAAATTCGACGCGAGAGCCGCTCGCAGCGCGAGTAGGCGTGCCCTGCAAGCGCTGCCCTCTAGCGAATGCAGAGCGAAGCGCAGACCACGTGCTTTTGTTGATGTTTGCGTTGACTTCGGCTGCTGTCAACGAAAAATGGACATCGCTTCAGGAGGATGTCCGTCCTCCCCAGTGGGCAGCGGGCTTCCCTTGTCCGGCGAGCAGGGGACGCAGGAGACGATGGCTTACATCCCCGTCCGAGTGCTTGGTCAAGGAGCTTTCGGTCGAGCTGTTCTTTATAGAAAAATGGAGGTGAGGGAGGTGTAACTTTATTCAATCACTGCTTCACTGACTTCAGTCACACAGTGGAATTTGTGAGTGGGAGTTATTTAAGATGAACTATGAATCCTTGTTCTGTGACTCAGTGATGGTGTGGTGTCCAGTGTTGAACCTGTATTCATGTCAATATCGGTTACTAATGTGCGCCTGGGGTATATGAATTCAATTTAATTGAATTAATTGCCAATTAAAAATTAATTAGTATTTATAGGTTCAATGTTTGAATGTATAATTGTATGCATCGGTGGTTGTTGTACGAATGTACGTAGCTGTTGCAGCTTAATTAATAATTACCCAAATAATATTCCTTTTGAAAACTCTTTTGCAAGCACAATTGAGTAAAATACATAAATCCTAATGAAGCTATAGGTCATGCACTATATAATCACAAATTTTCGGTCTAATCCATTTCCAGAAAAGCTGCATATTAATTTCATTATTAATTATTTAATGCTAATTATGCCTATTGTGCATATCATCTGTATACCTGTATGAGGCACACTGCACAGTGTTGATAAATTATATCATAATAATAATTTGTATTTTCTCGTTTTGGAGTCAATAAACTTCTTTGAATTGAATTGCTATATATGGATGCAGTATGATTATGTCTTAATTATAGGTACCGTCTTTAATTGAATACCTAAAATTTAGCTATTGAAAAAAACACTATTGCATAAAGTTAACTTAATTACTCTTTTAGCAATAATGTTTGACATTATTTAATTTATTATTGATGCAATAATAATTATTAAAAAATATATAGTACATGATTGTAATCAAATATTATAATGTACTTAATTGATTGATGATACGATGAACAAAATATGAAAGTGTTACTTTTATTTTTAGTTTGTTGTTTTGTGCATCAGAATGACCAAAAACTGAACATTGATGGATATCCACTTTGCTTTTATTTTAATACTTCAATAGTTAACCAACGTTAAGTTCAAAAACATCAATTTTCCCCTTGCGGATTAACACTGCCTTATGACACCTTATTCAAGCAATTCATATTTCTCTTTTCTGTATTTTCAGGATAATTCATTAGTCGTTTGGAAGGAAGTTGAACTGACAAAATTATCAGAAAAGGAAAGAAGAGACGCCCAGAATGAGATTGACATTTTGTCAATTTTGAACCATGCAAATATCACGTCATATTACAACCATTTCTTGGATGGAGAGATGCTGCTCATTGAGATGGAATATGCCAATGGTGAGAGCCACAGCATTTTATGTCTCGTTCACACACTTGAGTTGGTGTGTAAATGCAAATATTGTTGTCTGGACCTATATAGTACCTGGATGTGTTTACATTGAGCAGTAACTTACTTATTATGATTAAGATGCACCCTTCATTTGAGGACCTACTTAAAGTTCTGGTACGGCGTGTTGGTATCTAGGAAAATGTGAAGAAGAAAAATGAATGAGAGATCGAGTGAGTGAGGCATTATTATTTATGTCAGTATCCAAAGTTATTGCAGTGAATTTATGGTAATATCATTTCATACGAGGTTGGAGACATTAACTTGAGATACGACACCTCGAGCTGCGTTTTATTATCTCGACCTTGAAAAAAGGTTGGTTACTAGTCTTACAGAGACAGAACAAAATAACTAACCATCTATCAAAGAGTCTCTAATTGCTGTTATGCCTCATTGCTGCAGTGAATAATTTAACATCTTTAATGTGAATCTGCATGTTTTATTCAAGTGCATTTGATGCTGGAATTACATTTACCGAGCAGGTTGTGCGGTTAATTCATGGTTTTATGCTTAAAGCAGCTGTTTTGAAACATATATTTATGAATAATAATATAATATATGCAATTCAAAATTTCCATAATATTTTTGCTGCTCCTCTTTAATATAATTAAGATTACACTCGCATGTTCGACAAATTCCATATTTGTTTAATGCCCATTGATCTCGAGTACCCTCAGTGTTCATTTGATCTCAGAGATCCCAGTAATGACGATTGATTTCTTGCCCTGGAGAATCGTGCACCGGGCAACTGGAGCTCATTTAGTATTCATTACACGCGCCATTCACTCCTCGTCTACAGAGACCGCCTTTCTGCTCAATACGCGGCTTCTGTATACGCATGTTTTTCCCTTATTCTTGATTAGAGTGCTTTGTTGCGGGCGGAGCAGGAATTTGTTATCCGTAATTACTCTCATTGTGTTGCACACATGACGCAGTCTTGCTGCCGATGCAATGGTTTTTGAAAAGATCAGCATGCATATAGATCCTACAGCGTAATATAGTCTGGTGCCAACCAATTGAAGTTGAATTGATGTATCTTATTGCTTATCTAGGTTTCACTTATCTCAATGTTGTGATATGCTGTTACATCTGGGATCTTTATCCATGAATGCCTGTTGCCTAATTGTAACACTTATACCGACCTAAGTTTCTTTGAGTCATGTTTGTAAGGGAAACCAGTTGGATGAGTACAAACAAAACATGTAATCTGCATTATACAGAGTGGGCCAAAAGTAGTCTATCTACTCCATGTTAAAGATCACAATATGCTTTTCAATGGTGCTACGCATTTCAAAGAAAGTGTTACAAAACAGATCACAGTGTACTAAAAACCACACAAAGATAAGAGAATTAAATACTTGGTATGGTTAGTCTAACATGCCATGCTGCTATTCCTATCATTTCTATTCCAATTTTATCAACATTTATGCCGATTTATCTCAATTAATAGAGTGCACTCATCATTCCGTGATATTTCTACTTTTGGCGGCAAATAGGACCCCGGACCATGGATAAGCTTCATTAAACTCCTAATTAAGGCAACACTCTCGTACTATTATTTTATTTGAGAGTGCTATTGACAGTAGCACTAATGTTTATCCCCTAAAAAAAACCAAGCAGAGAGTTTGTATTGAAGCGCCATCCAGGAGATAACATTCCTTAATGCTTTTTCAGGGGCTCATCTAATTATGCTCTCTTCGCGATCACTCACCAATCACATTTAAATTTTCTCCCTCATTCAAAATATACCTTTTAATTGATATATTTGCATAAAATGGGCACATAATAACATAGTCAATCCATACCAGGTAGTTATTTTTTGGAGTAATTGATACATATTAGCAAGTTTTAGAGTTTTGTTTTTAACATGGAATAGATAGACTACTTTTGGCCCACCCTGTATTTCATGAATGCTTATTTTCAACTACTTGTAAACAAGTTATTCTTATTGTGTCATCAAAGAAGCGAATAAGAGTATATAACACAATTACTTTAAGTAGTGTATAGAGCTCCAGGCTCCGTCTAGCTACAGTATAAAAACTGAGCTTTGTTGTGTCTTATACCTCTGAAAAGGAAATTGCAAATAAGAAATACAAGTCTTTAAAAAAATATAAAAAAGTCTTATTTTAACAACACCCATTCGCAATCTTTTATTCCACATCTTCTTCAGGGGGCACTTTGCATGATAAAATCATGGAGGAGAGACATTTGCTCCCGGAAGAGGTAAGAGCCATCCTCATTAGTCTTTCCATTTTACAAAGTAATCCCCAGGATGTACTATGGTACCTCTACCAAGTCATCTCAGCCGTTGCTCATATCCACGAATATGGAATTCTGCATAGGTTGGTATTCAAATAAATGGCTCAGCCTCTAGAAATTATTCTTTCGTTAAATCACAGGGACATCAAAACCTTGAATATTTTTCTAACCAAAACCGGTTTAGTAAAGCTCGGAGATTTCGGAATTTCCAAAGTTTTAGATACACGCTCCCAAATGGTGGACTCGGTGAGTTCCTTGGTTATCTGCTTAATGTTTATATTTTTCTGTTATTGTATTTCTTTTTAGTACGTTGGAACCCCATACTATATGTCTCCGGAACTGATAAAGGGCAACCAGTGAGTTATGTTTTTGAAATTTTCAAAGTTAGAGTTGGTTATAATGCGGCCTCATGCAATTATTCCTATTCAGTCCTCCTGAGTAATTAACACACTTGTCTCGTCACAGATACAATCACAAAAGCGACATGTGGGCCGTTGGATGTGTACTCTATGAACTCCTCACTCGATGCAAAGTCTTCGATGCGACTGTGAGAATTTTTTGCTACTGAAAAATATCCTCACTCAAAATTATTATTTGCAGAATCCTTTGAAGTTGGCTTCGGATATCGTTCAAGGAGACTATGAAGAAGTTAGCGCTGATTACTCGGAAGGGATACGAACCCTCGTTAGTGATATGCTCAGCAAGGTGAGTTAATTCTTAACCATTCTCCAAATTGATTAACTTTTCTTTCCTGTGTTATTTTTATCGCAATGCCCCTTTTAATTGTATTGGGAGGAGGCGCCATAATTTGATTCACTCCCCAAAACTGGCTCTGAAGTGTTATCCCTTAATTTTATTTACAAATTCCAATGTTATGAGCCTAGTACGTGTAGGAACTACGCATTGCTTTGCACATTTTCGATTATGTCATAAAGTAACTATAAAAGCAATGATGTAATGGCAGACTCTTGTAGCTCTCTTTATAAAAAAAAAAACACATACCAGATTCATTGCATATAAGAATCCTATCAATGGCATCAGCAGTGATTTATGACCTCATTTCGCCAAGAGAAAATTGCAATTTCTAGGAATCATAACAAACCCTCTGTTCACTTCCCACTCAGCTGCCTGACTGTAAATTACTCAGGCTGCCAATCAACCCATCACTGCAATCACCCAATCCTCCAGATCACTTCTCTCCTCTTCCCATCTCGAGAGTGTTAACCCCCCCCCCCCACCCACCCGCCTTTTCTCTTTCCCTGCTGTTATCTCTCACCGTGGAGTGTTTCATTCAACATTCTCTTCATTCATCCATCCATCACATATTTACAATACAAAAGAATCCTAGCTGCTGGCTGCTGTATCTGTATTGCAACTGACTGAGTCATCATTATCAGTGACTCATTATGACTCAATATTTCCCCAGAGATAAAATAATAAAAATATACATTTTATGTAAAATAACATAAAGTTGTACTTGTCAAAAACTATAATTAATATATGCTGTGTATACCTAATTAATTTATTTCCATTCATCTTGGGATTAGTGTTTGATACTCTTTATATTTTTATGATAAACAGAGCGCATGGGCCAAAAGTACTCCATGTTTAAAAAACAAAATTCTAAAATTTGCCAAAATGTATCAATTATTCCGAAAAACATTTACCTGGTATGGATTGACTGTTATATTCTGCGCCCATTTATGCAAAGATATCAAATAAAAATTTTATTTTGAATGAGAGAGGAACATTTAAATGTGAGTAGTGCAGAGCAAAATCAGATGAGCCCATGAAAGAGCATTAAGGAATGTCATCTCTTATATGACGCTTCAATACAAACTCTCTGCTTTGTTTTGAATTTAGGAGATAAACATTAGTGCTAATCGCTACACAGATTAACGGGATCCTACTGTAATGGCATTTCATTTGCAAAATCACTTCTGATCGAGGTATGATCGGAGGTTGATCCATTTGGCAATGCTGGCTTCAATTCGGGTGGTGACTCATTTGGCAAAACTTCTTCCTATTTCAATCCATAACAGAACCCTTTTCACCTCACCACATAGCACCTTGAATCTTAAACCTTCTTTATTTCATGAAAATTCTCTTTTATATCAAAGGCGAGCGAGAAGAGACCGACTGCGGAGGAAGCTTTATTGACACCGGTTATTGCTGCAAAGGCAAAGTAAGTCCTACTCATGATTGCGTATTCCTTCAATTGAATTCTTCCTCCAGGGATTTTGAGAGTAAAGTGTACCGATTGAACTCTCCCACAAGGAAATTGAGGATGTCTGTCACAACGTCACCCGGAGATGTCACTCCAGTTGTCACATCGCAGTCAAGCGAGGTTTGTTCTGAATCATTTGTTAATATTTTTAAAATCAAAGCGTTGATAGGTATATAGTTGGGGAGGTGGTAAACTGACACCGCAGCAACTGGAAGTATTCACCAAAGGACATAGTGCTCTGCAAGTAACGATGAACGGTAGTTTTGTGATCCTGGAACTGAATTTTGGTTTCATCAGGTGTCTGCTGGTCATGCTCACTTTGCTGTTGTCACGGTTGAACGGGAGCTGTACACGTGGGCTGTGAGTGGCGTTATGGAATCTGGAGAGAGATTTTTCAATGTTTTCTGTTTCAGAATGCACAAGGCCTGACTAGTATGGCTGGTCAGTTAGGTCACGGTGACACAGCCTCATATAAGGCGCCGAAAAGAGTTGAGGCATTGGATAAAATTGCCGTTAATCAAGTCTCATGTGGGGAAGATTTTACCGTTTGCGTAACTGGTATGCTAAATTGTGATGTTGTAATTTGTTATGATGATTTTCAAATCATATATTTATTATTAGATGATGGAGCTGTTTATTCATTTGGTTCTGATTACTATGGTTGCCTTGGTAATGGTGACCAGGGAGACGGAGAGGATTGCGCGTGTTCTCCCTCGCTTGTTTCGTTCTTCGTCAATCGTCCTGTACTCCAGGTCTCATGCGGAGACGCCCACGTCATTGCGCTGACAAAGGAAGGTGAAGTTTACACCTGGGGGTCCGGTGAATTTGGTATGGATATTTTTCACTGCCATAAAAAAGTCCCGTCAATTCTGAATCTTTCACAGGAAGATTAGGCATAGGGACTGAAGACGATCACTCATCACCGCAGAAGGTACGTCTCTTGGCTGAAGGATCATCGCACTGATTGTCTGTTACCACAGGTGGCCACTAGGGGGCGCCACGGCATCCGTAGCGTACATGCAGGCCCTGATGGTTCATTTATCTTACGTACAAATGGTCGCCTACAATCTTGTGGGAGTAATGAACACAATAAGCTAGGACTAAATTCATGCGCAAAAGGTCTTCGATCGAAACAGGTTTGCGTTTATTTTAGCAGCTACCAAATTTTCCTTTTTCTTTTATTCTTATATTTATTTTTAGGTTTCCTATGATATTCCGTGCAATTACAACTTCACTACTGTTAAACCACTCAGCAAGTATAACATTGTTGCTGTTTCTCCCGGCCAAACTCACTCTGCTGTCATTGACGGTGAGTGTTATAGGTGTCAATATTTTTTTTCTTGCAATATAAACTATTTTTATGAATCCAGGTTTTGGTCATCTCATCACATTTGGGTCAAATAAATATGGCCAGCTTGGAGTTGGTGACTTCAAAGAGCGTAAAACCGTAACCATGGTGACGGGGTCCCTTGTCGGAAAAAATGTTACAAAAGTGGCATGTGGTGATAGGTCGACGGTTATTGCAACATCTGGTAAGATTAAAAACATGTCACTCCAGAGCTTGAATTTTTTTTCCAAATTGTTACAGACAACTTGATTTACTCTTGTGGATTTTCTGAAAATGGTCGGCTTGGTTTCGCTGCCGGAGAAACCGGTAAAGGCCCTGGAGGCAATTGTGTTTCTCTTCCACGTCCGATATTCGGGTCACTTCACGCTGTGTCAGATTTATACTGTCGGCATTGGAATTCTATCCTTGTAGCTGGTGAGTTAGGTCAACCCTAGTGCTATGTATCATTATACCTTATGAATGTTTATTCCATAGAAAAAGTTCTTGCACAGAAAACCATCAGAAGTGGGTTTACAACATCATCACGCATCGGTATAATTCTTTTCCTAGAAGAATTTTCCTGTTGAATTGTTTAAAACTTCACAGCCGGTTTTGAGAGTCCGTCGTTAGGCCCAGATTCAGTTTTCAACACAGTCGCTGAAGAGGACATTACTGATAACATCAGATCACCTGCGCGTGGCGTTACGATGGGAGGAAGTAGTGTACCCCTTTGGCTCCAAGCGGTAGGGTCACTATGATAACCTATGTCGTATAAAGAATTTTTCTTTCAGGAATTGAATGAAGGTGAATTCATTCCCGCTGTTCACTTTGAGACACAGGGGTCGGCCATAGCGTCGGAGGAGGCTGCTTCCGTGAGTGGAGATAGTGTGCCACCATGGCTGGCTGAGGTGAGCAAAATTTATAAAATACTGTTCTAGTTATCTTTTTGTTCTCTATACAGGAGTTGAAATCAGCGGATTTTATTCCAATTGAGCAGAATGAGGTTTCGAATGGGAGCTGCACTCAGGTAGGCATTCGTCAGCCTCTCTCTGATCCACTCTCTTCTTTCTTAAAGAGGACCTCTGCTTATTTCGAACCCTTTTAAGATTGATTCTATTGGCTTTTGTGGGTGATGTGAGACCATTTTTGAAAAATTTAGTCAACTGTGAATGATATTCAAGACAAATTAAAATACGAATTTCCTACTCAGGCAGAATAGCTTGAAATGAGATGAGTGCGAGATTTCTTTTATGAGGACTACTGGAAGATCTGCTCACTCGACAGCTCCCATTGTTAACAATAGGAGAAATATTTTTGTCACGCCACCACTGTCTGAAATTGAAAGCGAGAAGAAAGCGAGATTTTAAACATCTCAAAATCTATGTATCTAGGAATCAGCCCATAGCAGGCATATTGTCAAAAAATGTCAGTTAAAAGGCGTATTTATCTTTTGGGATGCATCCTCTATCATCTATTACTAGTTCAAAACAATCAGAGGTCCTCTTTAATCTCGATCTTCACAGGCTGCGTCTCCCTCTCACGATGAAGTCACCCTCTTACGGATGAAATTGAAACAAACAGAAGAAGAGAATGCACGCTTAGTTCTTGCCAACTCAAAGGTACCTCTACTCACCACTACTGCCGGATTAGCATAATATAATTAAAAACTGTTTCTTCACAGCTGCAAGATATAATACGTAACCAAGCAGAAACAATCGAAAACCAACGTTTAAATATCACACAGCTTCAGGCACAGGTCAGACCCAGCATGACCCCTGAATGACCTCCGACCTTATGGAATGCACTGCTTCACCTCTGTCTCTTGTCGTCATTTGTATCATAGTTCCCTCATCCTTGCATGTTATCACATTCCGTCCTGTTGTTGAATTCCGTTACAGCATTACAACTTAACTCTTTGTCGTATTAATTAATGGGACCTCTATGAATGCCATTGGTACATGTAAATCTTGAATATTTGTAAACATGTATAATTTTATAGACATTATAAGACTAATTTGCTTTAATGAAAATTACCACACACAAAAAAAAAGAATGTCATCCTTAGAGGTCTTGCAATTAATATTCTGTGATATATTTTTACAATCGGGCTTTTTGTACTTCCAATGGCGGTTAGCTCTTCCATAAAAAAGAAGAAGTCATTTTTCACATTTTATTTCTAATATACATTTTTAATGATCTTTATTTCTCAGCTATGTTTGCTGCTTTTCACTTTCTGCCTTTTAAAACCCAAAATTGGAAACTTAAAATATTTGTAGGTTTGTATACAGCTGTTTCAATATTTTGATTTTTTGAATACTGCCTGCCAGTCATGTTTTGGCTGCTAGCTACCCAGGATCATACAATGCTTCTAGGTAACTGCATAATATTATAATTAAACACAGGGTCTTTTAAAAAGTTTAAATGTAGATTTAGGATAATTTTGATCTCAAAATATGTAGTATTGTGATAGCATTGAAAAAGGTATCATTTTGAAGAGAAAATGTTTATTGATTGTAATTATTAATTGCATGTTAATTGTAGAGTATCTGTTGGCATGTTGTTTTAGCGTAGCTACTTGTCTTGTGTTCTCATTTCGCAATGTTTTTTAATTTATGCACGTACATGAATTTACATCATGATTTTCAGCCGTTTTTATGCCATTTTTATTTTAAATAAATAGAATCCTTTCTTTTATTGTATTGGATGATTTCAAAATCCTTTATTACCTAATTTTCCTTTGTACATAATCCCTTGGGCGATGGGATGTCTGCAAACTTTGACAAATCTGTTTTTTTTTTTCATATAAAAAAAAAGAAGATAATTCTATGGAGCAGAAATATAAATTATTTTTTTTCATAATCCAGCAGTACAAAATTTAAATCAACAATAAATTAAGAGAATATTATAAAAATGTATCTTCCTGTAGGACATCAAATACAAGGAGCTTCAAGGAGAAATCTGGCAGACGATTGAATCATGGCAAGATGAATGCACAAGCGCCATGCAAGGCTACCAACCACAGAGCGGAGCAACACCCAACAAAACCAACAGTAATGAACTCTACACAAAGCGAAGTACGTTATACCATGCTCCACATGACAACACCCTCCACCTGCGCAACAACAACCACGCCCCACGACATGTCAGTCATCTCACGATACCCAGCATTCAATCGAAAAAACGACCGCAGCCGGAAGGGGAGAGGATCCTCGACTGGGAAAACCTCGGCAGTCCGGAAGAGAACCGGACATGGAGCAGGAGCGGGAAGAGGGATATGATGAAATCATACAAACCCCAATTGATGACGCAGAGTTTGAAGGGCGTCACTACAACAGAGGAGATGGTCTAATTGCTCCTCCATGTATTTCCAGCTGTGCTTGTCTGTCTTCTGTCCACAGGGTATTTTTCAAAAGCTGTGCAATATAATTACGAGTCCCACATTTCAATGGTATGAATATTGTTAACTCATTATTTACTTATAGACTGTGATGCAGTATATTGCTTATCCATGCAATTCATTTTTGTTTCACGTATTCCAGTATTCGCTTGCACTGTGGCATTTTTATTCCCACCGCTAATGCTCTGCTGATCCGTTAACATTAACACGCGTTCTATCATATCACCTGATTGCCATAACTCACTCGACACTGCGCCATGATTCTGTATATTTTTCAGACCTTTGTAAATTGCACATAGAAAAAAAAATTCTTCCAGGTTTGCCACCAATAACCATGCATGTACAAATTTGAATGATGATGGCCAAAGAATAAATATTCACCGTACTAAAATTAACCATGTTAATGACTCAGTAGAACAGAGAAAGAATTTCCAATTGCATTCACCAGAATGAAAGAAAACTGTTTATTAACACAAATGACTGGAAGCAAAGTAAGGTATTCATGATTGACATATTGACAGAAGAGGCTTTGTTTTTCACTTTAATGGTTTTTCATGCAGATTGAGACCACAATTAAGTCGTGAACAGAAATATCCAGCGTGTACACTGCATGTAAAGTAAAACATCCACGATTGATCGGGTAAACAAAACATGAGTTCCTAGAGGGCAAAATGGCATCTCATAATCAGTCCAGTGCTTCTAAGATCTTCGCGACCGATGAGATGGCGGGGGTGTGCATGGCCGGCCGGGGGGACTGCGCGTTCTGGGGGAGCGTCGACTGAGAGGGCTGCGAGGCGGAGGGCTGAGGTCCCGGGGCAAGCGGCTTCCCATCAGTGGAGGTGGCGAGATGTAGCGTGGAGGGGGAGAGCGCCCCCGAGGCATAGGAGATCTGGAGCGTCCTCTTCCAACTGGAGACCTGGATCTTCCTCTGGGAGGAGGAGATCGCGACCGTCCCCGGAGTGGGGGTGATCCACCTCTGTAGGCTGAAGGCAAGCGTGGGGGAGAACCTCTGAAGGGGGGAGGGGAGCGAGGTCTCATTGGGGGTGATCGCCCTCTGTAGGGGGAGCGGGTGCGTGGCGAGGGAGGCCACTGTCTGGAGCTGCGAGGGGGGGAAGGCGGGCGAGGGGGAGGACTGAAGCCCCTGGGGGGTGAGGGAGGATACCAGCCAGGGGGAGGTGATCGTGGGCGTGGTGGAGGACTGCGTGAATGTCTTAGGCGGGGTGAGCGTGCCATCCAGGGGGGAGGAGAGCGACCTCTGGGGGGAGGAGAAGGGGGGCTGCGAGGGCGGTGAGGAGGAGAGCGGCCGGAGTATCGAGGAGGAGGGGAAGAGTGTCTGGGTGATCGACCTCTCATGAGAGGGAGAGGAGGGGGGCTTCGTGGCCCCCTGAGCGGGGGTGGGGAGCGTGACCCCCGCCTCAGGGGTGGGGGAGTGATGGAACGACGGCGACTGTAGCTGAAAGAGAAGAGAGCGTCATGACGGTTGAGTGCGATCACAAATGAGGCACACCTGCTTGGCAGAGGAGGAGGAGGTAACAGATCAAGGTCCCTGAAGGAAGGCGGAGGAGGGAGTTCTCCACGGCTGAACTCTCGGATTGGAGGAGATCTGGGAGACCTAAAGGGCACACAGAACAAACAGTTGTAACGCAGCGTGCAACACGAGTGGAGTTACGTTATGATGGCAAGATGACAGACGGAGGGATTTTCAAGTTAGTGGCACAGCTCACCTTTCCGACTGCATCGAGGTCTTTCCATCGATTTATGAGCGACTAGCGATATCGTTTTGGGGGATGAGGATGAGTGGATAGCGAAAATCCCGTGTGTGCGAAATGAGCAATGAGAAATGGTTGGGGCAAACTGAGGTGGTTGAAGAGGAGGAATATTTGCGAACTGCGAAACCAACAAGGCGTGTCTGCAGGTAGAGAAGTGCGCTGCCGACTTCCAGCAGACAGAGCGATTTCCGTAATGCTTTCAGCGAGTGGTTCCTCATACAGCGAGCGGTTGTGTAGTTGCGAGACCTCCATTAGGAACCATTTTACACGTCACCCTGCAAACTTGCGGCGACATAGATCCTTATCTGCTACCGAATTGTGTCGTGCGAGAATGCGAAGTAGCATGCAGGACGAGACAGCATAGCGAGAACCGTTGAGCTTGCGATGGGCTGTCAGGCACCAGCTGACGTCTGCCAACAGTGAACAGGCCAACAATTGAGCGAGGATGTTTCCAGAAGCAGTGGCTGATAATGGTCAGACATTAACAGATTTCCATATTTCTGCGACAACACACGGGCGACGGCAGCTTCCTCGACAGATAACAATCTAGAAAGGCCTCCACTTACCAGAGTGTGTGAAGTGCGTGGAGGAGGGGGGGGAGTCAGGAACCTGAAAGAGTTGTCTCGGGGAGTGGGGGCATACCTTGGACGGCGAGAGGTTGGCGAGCGGCTTCTGTAGCGAGGTGGAGGAGGAGGCAGAGGAGAGCCTCCTCGCTCCCAGCTGCGTCTGCCCCCGTTGGTCCTGGACGAACCGTTGGGCCCTCGGTCTTCGCGACGCCTCTGCTCCATTTCCCTGCGTAGACGCTCGTACTCAATAGGGGGCAGCAGTGGCGGAGGAAGAGGAGGCGTAGGGGGCAGATCACGTCGACTCCTGCGAGCGGGCGGTGGCGAGGGAGAGTGGCGGCTGCGAGGAGGCGGAGACATGCGGCGGCTGGAAGAGTTGGGAGGCGGACGGCGCCCGTCACTGCGCTGACGGCTGCGCTGTGGTGGAGACTTCGGGGCTCCTCCTGGTTGACGACGACCGCGCCCGTCGCGACTTCTGGATCTGTCTGTGGTGGTGGTGGCAGCTCTGGCATTCCTTTGATCTCGGCTGAGAGGCGTCTTTGCGTACTCCACGCGAATCCTGGAGCCCATGACGAATTTACCGTTCATGGAGCGCACGGCTGAACGGATGTCTTTCTCGTGGGCAAACTCAATGAAAGCGAACCCTGGTGGGTTACGGGCGACCCAGACTTCCTTGATGCGACCATACTGACGGAACTCTTTCTCCAGATCATCCTTCGTTACGCTCTCCAACAAGTCTCCGACATAGAGCTTAGGAGGGTCTTTGGACGAAGGTGCTCCAGGCTGCAAGAGCAATTAATAGTGAGAAAACTCAGAGAAAGCACAAATGTTATCATATAACAGACATAATCATTCAGCGGATCGATCTACTCGGTGTAGGAAACCTAAACTGATTTTCTGAAAACCAGTTTAGGAAACCTTGAGAGACTGAGACTCAGTCACTGAGAGACTGACGGGAGAGGTCGCCGGGTGCGAATCAGCCTCAGCCTCAGCCTCAGCCTCAGGCAATGCGAAGCCGAAAACCGAAACTTCTGTCATGAAATATGATGAATCAGACCAATAAAAACTATAAAATCATTGAAAATGAGTAATTACCATTTTGTTGATAGCTGTTACATGTATTGACCAACGGGATACGCAGATCAAGTCTTCCTTCTATGTTTTCACGTTCTTTCTGAGAAGAAGCCTAGACAACGACGGCCATCTTGAAATATGCTGAAATTCAGACTCATCTGCCGAAAATGAACTCAGTTGCGTGGGTGAGGTGTCCTATCAAAGTTACCTTTGTTGAAGTAAATATTTTATCAATTACCCTTTAATTTATATAGAAGATTGTACTGAATACTGAGAATTCCGAATAGTTAAATAATTAACACAATTCTTAGGGAAAATGATCATATATTCAAATAGTGAAAAAGAGCAAACGAAAATATTCGTTTCGCGCCAAGAGCGAGTGTTTCAGCTCTCCCATGCATTGCATATTCATTCATCATTTATTTCACACAAACTAAAATACATGTATACATTGATAGATGATATCATATTTGTGTAGTTTAAACAGGAAAAAGAATTAAATAGAAAAAAAAAACAGAAGAAGACACAAAGCGAACCTAATGGATACATATATCCTCAAGGATGTATTCTATTTCATCTAGCTCTTGTTAAGAGGGGGACTGAAAATTACTATCTATGATGTCCCGAATGAGGCTGGCTTTATCTGCTGTTTCAGGATCAGAGGGCAAAGCAGAGCATGATCTATTTAAGTTGAGGGATATGATGCTTCTATTGTCTGACAGGAGGATGCTAGTGACAGAACTAATAGTGACATTTCTGCTATGACGCATTGTACAATGCATACGATGAAATCTATTAAAGAGTTAAAATTTTAGAGGAGCAGTGCCTATTAATGGGGGTAACAAATTGCGATGAGTTCTCAACGGAAGGTTCAGAAGAAAGCGAATCCCTCGGTTATATTTCACACATATATTATGATATCAATGCATGACTGAATCAGATTCCATGCCTGCGAACCATAGAACGTCATACAATAGGCTTTAAACAACTTAATTATAACACCTAAACGAACACCTCTAAAATTGGTTTTCAATGAATTGACGTGAAAAAAATAATCACTGATCTTGCCAGTACTTTCTGGTCCTTCGTCAAGATCAAAAGAAATAATATTGCCTAAATGTTTCACCTGCTTTACACAAAGAGTGATATTGGATGCACTGTGGGCATTGGACGAATGAATAAAAAAAAATTAAAAATCGGATTTAGATGGGTTAAACAATACATCGAAATTTTAAGTGCGAACACTTCACAGATTTTGAGCATTTCTCTCATTCCTCTCAAAAATGGCGCCAGACGAGTGAGATCGTCTGCATACGACAATGCACCAACGAAACGCTGCCCGATATGACACCCTATGCCCGAGTCCCTTAGTCGCTCCAACAAAATATCCATGTATATAGCAACAGAAAAGAATAGGAGAAAAAATTCCGCCGTTGAGGGCCCCGAAAGGTTCGCTCTGAGCGCCATTCCACCTGGCTGTCATTTTCTGATGCGAGTAACAATTTATCAGAAAGCAAATTACGTAAGCAGGTACGTACGTCTCTGTTCTGTAAAATGCGAAAGTGTTTATCATGCCTGATGCGGTCGAAGGGGTTGACGCATCAATTAGACAACAGTAAACTCCTGTGCCCCTGTTAAGAAAATGTTTCACAGTTTCTTTGAGCTTGAGAGTACACATGGAAGTACTATGCTTTGCTTTGTACGCAAACTGCAGATCACTAGTATCGATATGCTCACTTGATTTCTCCATGAGAATCACCTCCATCACTTAGCGATGTTCTGTGGTACGTTGTGCATACAGTAGACCCGAAGCCAGCCAGCCAGTTGATTTGTGGCTGGCTGAGGCCTTTATCGGCTGGCCTATTCTGCGGTCAGCCGACCTTTCCGTGGCTGACCAACTTTTTTTTCGGCTGGTTCAGACTTGCTGCACTTCTAATACATGTACATGCATAGCTACGAAATACTCGTAGAAACTAAGAAATCCCCCCTCTCTATTTCCCCCTCATCTTTCTTCCGATTTAAATTGATCATGTCTCATATGCCATCAATTATTGCAGAATTACAAATGTGTTTGTTTTACAAATTTGTAATTCAAATGTGCAAATGACACAACGAATTGGAAACAGAAGCATGAAAATAAGCATACAGTTATAATAATTATGTACAATGTATATACAATGTATGCATACATTATAATATGTACATAATTCCCTAAAAATAAATAAAACACACCTATAGATGACCCTTACATGCTCTCCTTGGATTCTTATGCATGTAAAACAACGTAGACATGAACATGATTTTTTTTTTTTCTGGGGCACAGGCCTGCCCCACTCTGGCTATACCGTATACATGGTGTATTATTATCACACACGCATAGGTGTATGTACTCTATATTGTAGGCACCATTTCATTAACTGAATGCATATACTTTGTGTAAATTGAACATGCATTTTAAGACACATTCATGAATCAGAATTTATTAATTACCCTAGCATTTAAGATGTCAGCCTTTTTTGGAAACATTCTTGTATTTCAGACACCATTTCTTTATTCATAGCAATAAATGAATCATTTTTAGTAGTTTTGCAGGTAGACATGTTTAAGCCTCTTATACACACTCATGAGTTCAATGAACTGCAAAATGCTTGCCATATTTCATCATGAAAGTGACTAGCAAAAATCACTCCTGTACACAGGGACTCACAAGGTCATCAATTTGTGCTCCTGCTAGCAACACATTCATGCATTACAAGTATTCAATGTTAAACATTAAAAATATATAAGAAAAACAGAAAGAAGGATTTGAGAAATAAAAATAAGTGTATTCTGACATAGAAATATTAAATGGTTTACAATCAGTGGAATGATAAAAACAGTATAAATCTACAGATAAAATTTGTGGAATGCAATAAAAATCAGATCTTTCTTCCGAGAGATTCCATCTTCAGATCTTAGATCAGATCATCAATCAGTACTTTGGAGGATCATCAAAGTACTGCTGCACTTGGCGCTGCTGAGGGGGTGGTTGGCGTCCTTGTGCTTGTGGACCCCCTGGTCCTCTGTAACCCTGAGGCGGGGGGCCTTGGGGAGGGGGGCCTCTGTAGCCTTGGGGAGGGGGGCCTCTGTAGCCCTGGGGAGGGGGGCCTCTGTACCCTTGAGGAGGAGGACCTCTGTATCCTTGCGGTGGTGGGCCACCAGGTCTTGGAGGCAGGTACCCCTGTGGGGGGCCCCTCTGGGGTGGAGGGCCCCTGTATTGAGCCCCGGGGGGTGGACCGCCCTTCTCAGGGTACGGCTCACCATGTGGGGGATACTCGAACGCCTCTTGACTCATGGGTTTTGCAGATGACGGCATACTAGGGGCATTGCTGGGTGGAACACTGAACTGTGAAAATTGGGCGATCGAAGGCTGAGATGCTCCTAAGTACGCGCGGGAGGCGAACATGCTTCTTGGAGTGGCGCGGCCACTGGCGCTATAGGCAGCGTTACGGATGTTTGATAGTTTGGTGAAGCGACGAGCCTTCTTGGCCTTTCCGTAGATGAAGTCCATCAGCTCTTGCCAGTAGGAGATGACACACAGGATTCCAGCAATCTGGAGGGAGAATTATTCCGTGAAATTTAGAAGAAAAAACAATCCCTTCTGAATTACCATCAGAGCTGAATCCAACAGCCAGAATACTGTGATTCCAATAGACTCAGGAACAACATACACAATATCCTAATCAGAAGAAAACAATCTCTATGATTAGAGCAATCTCACAAATTAGAAATGACCGACCATGACTCGATGACCACCAATCCACACCAAGATGTACACCATGAGGAAGAACTCATAGCAACGAGATGCAATCACGTAGTACACCCAACCGAAAACCATGCGCTTGCCATCGTATCCCTACATGAGTAGAATTTAGTTTGCACATCTCAATTATTACGCAACAATACGACTCACATAGTTGATGCCGACCCATAAAACCATGCCAACCAGTACAAGTCCAATGCTGGCAAACAATTCTATGTAAATGAGAGCAATAATTCCTGAAAAAAAGATAAGCATGAAGAGGAGGGTGAGAAGAGGAGGAAGAAAACCTCACCAGGAGGAAGGAAAATGAATTTCTCATTATCCTCAAGATTTCTATCCATCTGATGAAGATGAACTAGCATCCAGACGTCAATGATGAAATTGATCACTCCAGATACCTGTCATCAAAGAGACATTAATTAAATGGTGGAAGTGGACGTAAATTAAGGAATTATAATTAATAAAAATCGGCACAAAATGCGGGTGGCATCTGAAGGCATAAGCCATTTTAATGAATAACTCATAAAACTTCCCCACTTGGAATGGTCAACAATTGTAAGAATTTCACCATTGAGTTTGAGACAGTACCATTAAATAACTTCTAAGGTTTCACTCCCTGAAGTAAAGAGATATGGCCGTGTAAGTATTGACCGTAATTTTCAGTCATTCTTCAACCGGGTTAAGGACTGGGGCTCGAGCTGGCCGTTCCTAATTCTACAAATGCGTTCAATTAAAATCATAAAAATGTATATACTCCTTATTATTCTTGTAATAGCTTTATGCCTGATAATTTATGGTAACCCAAGTATTGAAGTAAGAGTGGACCAGTAGTAGTAGTAGACCTAGTGTAGGCTAGTGCCCCACTATCCCTACTAGCCCGAGTCTCTCACTCTACTCATTCGCTCAGTCTCAGATAATCATAATGACAGATTCAGTAATTGAAACTTGAAAGTGAAGAGGCGTCAGTGTTTACCATGGTGAAGAGCGCAGTAGCTCGGCTGGCTTTGGTCAGCTGCTCCCAGCAGCAGCACGATGTTAAAATCGGCATCGTACGGAGCTGCTCTCACATCGTCCAACAAAATAAAAACAGCTAAAATCTTGGGAAGCGAAATTCCCAATCAACACCTGAAAAGTCGGAAGTTGCACCTGAGCCAAATGGGTCACCGCTTGGGGGCGCTATGATGAGGGCGTTATGACAATATTATATCACAACGCACTTTTCTACTGATTCTGTCATCAGCATGCTAAGTAAGCCTTATGTAGTACTAATTCCATTTTTTATCGTATTTATGATCTTAACCAGTGCCAGAATGAGTCAACTGAACTTTTGAAGAGGTTTCTCACGATTTCGAGTTTTTGTATCATAGAAACGTGGTTCATAACGCACAAAAGCAATCATAACGTTTGTAAACATCCGCCGATTTCGCTGATAACGAAATTGCGTTAATTGTTGAGTTTACTGATTTTCTCATGAAATCGAGGAACTGTGAGCAGGAAAAATGTCGATTCGAGCTGTTTGGCTTCACGGATCAGCAAAGAACAAAGACTCACTATTGTTAATCAAGTCTGTATCCACGTGAAGTTTCGCTCGTTCTTATATTATCGCCCCACCCCTCTCGCCATCAGCTGATCAGCTGATGGCTGATCAGCTAATTAAAACCAGGATGATTTATTTATATATTCATTTATTGAAATTCTTCATTCATACACAAGCCAACTGAAGAAAAAAAAAGAGTAGTTTGCAGAAATAGCCGCCTACGCGTGTATTTTAGCTGCATTCTGTAGCCGTAATCTGTCAGATGTTATACATGAAATATTGAATATAGAGTCTTGGAACGAGACTACGTGTATTTATATTATGAGACTTATTCAATATCTAATGTTTCTATCTTTAAAAATTCTTAATTTTCCTCTTCAGGTTATTTGCTTCTGTTGAGAAGAGAGCAAAAGAGGACGATGGCTATGTACCAATACCAGAATGGCTACACCTGGAACAAGTATCACGCACTTTCCTGACATCCAATGAACATCCAGATTGCAGGGCACCCTCTCTTGAAATGAGCACACAAGCAGGCGTTCTGTGGCCTGTGCTGAGTATTGAACAGGTCCTGTTTAGCTATATTATAATTTTCTCCTGTTCATTACGGTTTTTGATTTCAGCATGGTTTGCATTTCTTTGCGCTACCTCTAGTACCAAGTGGTCGGCCACCTCTGAGTGAATTGTAATTGTTCCTAATTAATTTGAAATCTTTGGTGAATTTTTTCTTTATAGATCGTCAGTTTCTTCTGCATTTTGTCTCCTGTTAAGTGCTGTTGACTACCTCGGTACTCTACCTCCACCAGTTGATGAGGTACTTCTTTCAATCACGCATTGTTGACCATCTCCTTTAGTGCTTATTTTTCAACACATGACAGCTTTATCAATTGCAGTTTTTGTGTGAACCACAAACAGCACTGAATTTCATCACTTTCTTGACCTCAAACCATGTTTGAAATTGATCAGACATGTACAGTTAATACAGGAAAAGCTCGTTACAACGACATGTTTGGTTTCAGGCAAATCGGTTGTTGTAACGAATTTGTCAGTGTAATGAATTTGGCCCATAACGCACCAACTGACCGTCATGATTGTCACTCCATAATGCCTATTGGTTTACTGTATGTAGTGTTTCCTAGCATGCATACTGTGTTGTAACAAGGAAGAACAATTTTGTGGATTTGAAGGATAGTTTAGGCCTTACATATTTATTTCTTGAAGAAATCAAACATTATTCTTTCATAAGCAAAAGCTGTAAATTCACACCTCGAGCGCTAGCTCTGTCGCCGGAGTTCATTGAATATTCATAGAGTATTTTTCCGATCATCGGCAACGATCAAAGTACTTTTTATCTTTTGTAATAAAAACAAACAATAACGCTTTGAAAGCCGACAAAGGCGACCGCTACCTATCCGTTGCTTTAATTGAGCGGGAAATGTGCATTTCACTCTCTGTGTTTAACGTCGGCATTCTCAGCTTTAATCCTTTCATCTGAGCTGTTTACCAACAAATCATTGAATTGAATCTTTGATATTTTTACCAAGGCTTAGGCAAACATTGCAACAATAACATGCCGACAACACCAGAACTTTAATTTATGTGAGTCCTCCGTCATGGGTCAGTGAACATCGGAGACAGTCGCGTGTCATTGAACAGGAGCGACCTCAAGGCGACGGCCTGTCGTTGTAATGAGCTAGATTTCAATGTTAAAGGCACATTTGTTTGGCGATTTGCCTGTCAGTGTCAGAACAGTGAATTTTGTCAGCGTATCGGGCTTTTAACATTGTGGCAGATCGGTTTCGACCAAAAAGTTGTTGATAAGTGAATTTGTCAGTGTAATGAGTGTCATTGTAACAAGCTTTTACTGTATTGACTAGTACATGTACATGGCGATCTAGCAACTTGGATTATTTAAAACTTTCTGTATAACAATTGTCATGAACTGACTTATGCCTCATGAAGTTACTAAGTTTGTACATTTCCAAATCATGTTTGTTAAAAGTGTACAATGTAGCACTTGTAAAGTGCACATTACCATCCTTGTATCTTGGGCTTATAATTCACCTCATGTGCAATGACTCTTTAAACTGATTCTGAACATTCTGATAAAAGAATTGTACAGGGAGCAAGAAGTATGACAGTAGTTATCTGTGTAGCTTTGTTGAAGCATTATTTGCCCAGCTCTATTTGTGCCATTATGCTATTAATGATGATTAATACACCTTTGTCGTCACGGGAAACCTTTACTGGTTCTCTTTAATATTGGCTTGAAACAAATGCTGACGTTTCAAACCTTAACCTCAGGCATCTTAGCTTAGGTGAATTTCTTAAAACTATGGACTTTCTTAACACCATAATGCTTGCTTTCTGACAAATTTATTCTTTCAGTACCACCCCCGGTTAGCTGATTTGCAGCAGTTCCTCACAGAAGCAGCTCCCTTAGGTCTTCCGCTTGGAGGAGAGCATGCTACAGGCACCATACAAGGGAAGCCCTCTACAATTCTGACTCCGAAAAGCAAACAAAAAGTCTGATAATTCCGTCACTCCTGTTTTCTGTGTAACTTATATCCTCTTTTTTTATTTGCAGCATGTGCCATGGAGAAATAGTCTTCCTGCAAAGTCTAAAAATACACTTAATTTCAAGGTTAATGAGAAATTGTTTGGCGATCGTGTGGCCGGTCGAGTTGTTTGTACAGCCGATGTTGAGGGCCCTAGTCCTGAAGTGAGCATCACTGTACTAAAACCGAGCCTCCTTCCGTTAGAACCTCCTCTACCGATTTCCCATCCCGCAGTCCAGGCTATGAGCATCCAAGGTTTGTAATGACCTTTGCCCTTTCCTCTCCTCAATTCCTTTATCTCTCCAGCCATTAACGGTCGTCCGTCATGGAAGTTGCGATTCATCCCTCCTGCAGACCCTTTTGTTTTGTGTTTATACAACTCAGTTGTAGCTGAGCCTCCTTTTCAAGCTGTCTACCAAATGAAGGTCAGAGTTGAAAAATTTTTTGTTGTAATTTCACCTCACCATTTCCTTTTTCATTCAAACTCAAAGGGAGAACAACAAGTGAATCTTCAACTCCAATTGAAGAAGAATGCTTTTGTTCCCAACCACTTTGAGTATTTTGAAGTGCAGATGCCGTTTATGCACCGGTAAGTACAGCTCCTTGTTCAGTTTTTGATGACTGAGAATTCATTTCGTTTCCGTGTCTATTAGGGGATGCATTACACGTGTGATTTCAACTCCTGCTCACGGCTCTGTGCATCTTTCGGTTGACAAAAAAACCTTCATTTGGAAAATAGGTAAATTTTGATCAATGAAAAATTGTATAATGTCTAAATTAAAATCGTTTTGAATCTCTCAGGTACAAAATTTCCCGGTAAAAGCTTGGATCTCTCGTTAGAGGCCGTTCTGCATTTTGAGAAGTATTCTCCAAATCCTCTGCCGCGTGAAGACCCAACGGATGAGGCTTCCCTGGTGGCATATGCCCAGGTACGGGAATGCTGTATAGAACGTAAAATCAACGTCATTACATGATACATTTTTCTTGTTTTACAGATTGTCTTCAAAGTTCCGAGTTTTGCTGTCTCTGGTTTGACCCTGGATTCTAAACTGGTCGAGGTCATGCCGATTACTAAATGCAAAGTCAATACCGGTAAATTTCAACACTACCTTTAAACTCTGACCTATTCTTTTTTTCTTTTTTTTTTACAGTGTATGAGTTTCAGAGTGGTGAATTCAAAGTTTGGAACAGCAATTATCGATAAATAAAATGGAAAAATTTTATATAATTTATTTTTCGTAAAATAAAAATGAAAGATATTCCAATGTTGATTTACCAACTGTTTTTTTTTTTTCTTGTAATCTTGCGTCTACTTTCTTGGTCTGTACACAATTACTGGTACAGCAGCGTGATGGACCACATAATCGCTCACACTGCCCATAATGGTCCTACGCAATGACCCTTGACCTCTCGTTCCAGTGATGACCATAGTCGCTCCAATATCGTTGGACGCCTTCACGATTGCCTCGCCTGGTTTGCTCGAAGGCTCAACCATGAATTTACCGTGGGTAATCTGGAATGAATTGATAAGTATGGTAAACTGAAACTGATGGATGTACATTATTCTCCTTGAGTTGGTAAGTGAACTTCTTCTCCAGAGCGCTCCATCTCTCTTTCTCTTGTTGCATTATTTTCTGCCACTCATCGTAAGGGGCGTCATCTCCCTCTGTGAAAAAAATTAATTCATGTTTCCAAAGCATTCGATCGGATTGACTGCACAACGCATTGGTTGTAGATGTACGTGTCTACTGGTTCTTAATTATGATAGGACCCTCTCAAGGGTATGCATTGAATTTATAACTCCATAAAAGTTGAACATTGTACATGAAGTAGCGTTTGTGTAAACTATACTAGAGGTACTCACTGAGCATGCGCATGTGAACGTTGGATAATTCTGGAGAGTGAAGAACAATGACTTCATTGTCAGGTTTGTGCAAATTCTCACAGTAGTCTGGAAGGGAAGGGGTGATAAAAAACATGATTATTCATTCAATTACTTGGTGTACTGAATTCTCAAGTTAGTTTAATTATTTGTAATTGGTTGTCGTAAAAAAAAACATAATTACAGTTTATATTTCTACTACTACTAGTGATACATGTAGTAAAGCTTGTAGTTGTCAATTCGGCAAATATAATATTTTAAGTATATACAGCTCATTTCGCGGGCATTGCGGTTTGAGCCGTCTGCCTAATTTAGTTAATTTAATTTCTGGTTGAGAAAGAAACTTTCTAATTACGATTGGCTCACCAGCTCAATGGATACCGGTTTCTATTTTAAATGAAACTAGATGTAATTAACGAACCACATTGCAAGAGGAATGCTGAACAACAATGTCCGAAAGATGCATATCACACGCTGATATAGAATTCATTGTTTCTGTAGTTGATCGACATTTGACAATGACCTTCCAATTAAATGTGATTGAAACCGTGCGTCATGTCATGTATTTGGTCTTATTATCATAATTAGCATCGAACACTCACAACTGGAGTATTTGAATTGTTTTATTGGTTAATTAATTGCACCCATTATCATATTGGGTCAATTTTAATTCTAATTAATTTAAATAGATGTGCACTCGCCGTTTCAATAAGTCCCCATGTTTTTTTTTTTACCTAATAATTTACAGGTATACATACAGGCAATGGATTAATTGCATTGATATTTAACTCACAGTTGAATGCTTCGTCGGATTGTTTGCTTGCGTCCACCGCAATCACGATGATTCGTTTCTGTCCGCTTGGAGATGACATGTTTTCTCTCGATCTTTCTCAGCACCAGTGATCATAGAGCGCAAAGAAATATCGAACTTTGGGCTCTCACAGATAAGGCTTCTTTTGTCAAACAAAAGGTCAAAAGTTGTCTTTTTCTCGCTCATTTTTCCATACGTAGAAAGATCAGTTGATATACTCGGGGGATCGGCGATAATAATGTTGTTCAGTTGCTAATCTATCTGAGGGTCATCAACAGGTATATATACAGTGTATACGTCAGAGAGGGGAAAAAAAGGTTCTTCGCGTATCTTTTATAAGATTGCTATGACTATAATTATAGGTCTGCTGTATTACATGTACATGCATAATTATATCTAGGTATGGTGCTGATAAAAACATAATATATTTAGAAAGCATTGACATTTGCACGTCACTAGCTTTATCAATGAAACTATACGTGTAGTTGATAATATACCGGTAATGTAATTGTATGCATGCACGTAACATCATTGGGTGTGCCTCGACACGCATGTGTCGGATGCAGTCGAGTATTGAAAAGTAAACATGGGGTCATTATTCCCTGATACACGGTCATACCCCACCCCCTCAGCTGGTGCGCATGTGCCTGTAGCATACGGCCTGTTCATTGACCACCTTTGCTCTACTCATATCGTATATTTGTAATTGCGAAGAATTATTACGACCGTGTTTCGCTGAATGTCTCTGTTTTGGTATGCATGCCCATAACAGACCACTAGTATACATGTATGTATAGAGCAGTAATTATACACCACAAATTGCGCAGTTTTACGTCAACGCCTCGAGTAGCACTCTTGTCACACATGTGCCAAACGGCTGTCTCGTCCCCTAGGAAATTCCACACTCACACAAGACATATAACACAGATGTCACCATGGTAACATACGGTCAGTACGAGTGGACTTAGTGGACAGTGAATTCGGTGCTCAGCATGGACGTGCGGTTGATAATCTTGGGTATTTCGACCTTCAGTGGACTCTCATTGAGTGACCAGTGCTCAAATTCAACCTGCTCAAACGTGACCACAGCAACTCCTCAATTTGCAAATAATGAAACAACTGGTGGACTTCTAACCACTCCCGAGGTGGGTATTACCAACCTGACGACAATATCATTGAACCGAACTTTCTCGGCACCATACAATGCCTCGACCCCACCACTTATTAATACTACTTATGAACCTAGCATCTCAACACCACTTGTCACTACATCAGCGTTTTCGTCGAATTCCTCTGATGTAACAGACTCTCTAGTCTCTGGATTCACCAAGGGGCTCACCGGAGCCCTCGGTCGCTTATTGCTGGGACTTCTACAACGTCGTTTCTCGTGGGCTGAACTTCTTGCAGCAGTATTCTGTTCTGTCTTCGTCCTCGCAGTTTGCACCCACGTGGCTATCCTCGTGCACTATGGCCTTCGGCAACGACGCAAGGGGGTTCTACGCGTTGGCATGGCAACCACGTCGTCTCCCCCACACAGTGATGGGGGTTTCGAGTCATTTGATGCTCCAACGCTTCAGGTGAGATATTTTGATCAGTTGTGTATCAACCCCAGCATTATTATAAATCAAAATCTATAACCTTATGACCCTATGACCTAAGGTTCGACCTCTGAACTGCCGACGCCCCCGTTTACTGTCGTCAACTAAGACTAATGGCTGCGACATCAGTCATGTCTTTAGTCCAGACAGGTCATCGCCTTCTTCAACTGGGGTGAACCCAGGAATGGCTGGGGACCTGAATGACATCGACTCACCTTGTACTTCGATCTCAAACGGATTTGTCTGGCTCAGGAGTTATGGTAAATTGGCTCCTGCAATTTTCATTATTCGATTGATTTTCTAATGGAAAATAACTCCTTAATACTTCTATTACAGGAGAGACAGAGGGACAGAAGAATGTTTATATTGAAGACGAGGCTCCCCACCCCGCCCCTGCGACGGAATCTCCCATGAAACGCTTCTTCAACAAAATCCGCGCAAAATGAAGTGTCATGCATAATTGCTGGCGACCAACTTATCGCTGTTAGTGCGAACATTAAACCTCTTTTGTGTTTGCTTTAATGTTCTGTGAATCTATGTTATGTAACCAAATAACAAATCGATTTGTCACTCAATATATTTTTATTACAATTTTACAAATGAATTATTTATATGTAAACATCAAATGAAGCAATAATTATGTAAACCTATTACACGCATCTCTTTGCAATACACATCTGTTATCTTTAAACAAGAATATTTACATTTGTTTTCTCAAGATCAATAAAACACAAAACTTTGAATCACATCTCACCATTCACATGCAATCGAAACTTCTCCCTATCAACTCAAAGAATATTTGGTTGTGCGGTCGAAAGTACTCACTGAGAGCTATTAAGGAGAAATTTGACGGTTCGGGATGAATGTGTCCTTTGCCTTCGATGTAACCGGCCTCTTTTGAGCAGAAGAACCCTTTCTCTGCATAATACTCAAACATGTCCTCACGCAGTTAGTTGAATCGAGACACCAAGAAAGCTTTCAATATTCCGGATACTAACCGCTGGAATAGTGTTGATAAACTCATCACTATCAATTATAACTTTTATAAGAAACTGTTTGCCAGGGAAGTAAGATACCAATCCCCTTTGGACTCCGATTAAAACTCTACCACTTATCGTTATTATGGCTTACGGAACTATGCATACATATCCATTAATTTTTTCGAGGGTGGATTCCTTTAAAGATTTATAAATTATTAATGCCAAACCTTATAATATAGGTAGTTCATTTTACAACAACGAATTGGCCAATGTTGATGGTTGATCTGGTGTTCCTTCAACGCATCGTCGTCATGCATGCCTGGAAAAAGCTCCATAATTATCAATCGTGTTGTGTTTGCTAGTTCTCATTCTGTTTATGTTCGTTTGCTGTTGTGCTCATAACAGGATCTCTTCATTGCTGGCTATTGCTGTTCGTGGAGGGTAATAGTAACTCATTAAGTGATATATTCTCCTGTGGGTCATATCGATATCAATTATTATATAAATGCACGAGATGTCCTGCCAGTCTTGACAACCCAGTCCCTTCCACCGCATCTCTAATGATATACATATGCATGCCTATCATATTTGATCGAAAGCATAAACCAGTATTGCATAACAGCCTGACATGAAAGCCAAAATTACATTTAGAAGCAAGACAGTATAAGACAATACCAGGGATCATTTACAGGTCCACTTGCCTCAATGACATATTCCACATGTGATAAAAGATTAATTATGATATGGTAAAAGCTTGATTGATGACGCATTGAATTGCTATCTTACATGCTCATTGTGTCATACATATTGGATTTCACACCCATACAATCGGATTATTGTATATTCTATCCCTCCAATGTGTTTCTTGATCCAAAAAATGTGGATTTGGATCCAAATAAGTGGGCTCTATGACGTAAAAGTACTCGGCAGGCTTTTAAATTTACCTCAACGCATGTCATTCGCTAATTCGAAAGTTTAAAATTGAAAAAAAAATTGCGAATGGCGTTGAGGTAAATTTAAAAGCCTGCGGAGGTATTTTCTCAACACAAATGAATGGCCTCGACTTCAACTTTGGCCGCCACAGTAAATTGGCAGCCGTGAAAATTAAAGCATGTAATAGGTTTAAATGAACGGTATTTCAGTACTAATTTATTGCTTGAGTCATGTCGCTTATCTGCATGTATTATAGTTTTCTTCTTCTACTACTTACAGTATGCTTATTTCAAGTTATTTACATTTAACACGTTCACTTCAACGAAGAAGTTTTATTACGTAACCGTGTCACTAAAAAAACAAAAAAACAAAAGTGGCCGTCCACTCATCCCCTATAATCAGGCCAACATTAGAAAATACACTTTGCCAACACACATTGATTAATATATATAAACTTATTTGGCTCGCTTCCCTGCCGACACTAAAATGCCACGTCATTATCCGGCGTCAGTGTATACTAAATATGTGGAAGCGCTTCATCAGTTCCCATTCGGCTGATGTTATTTCAAGTTCCAACAAGTTACAAATCAAAGTTCATATTAAGTACCTATCGACGTTCTATCTCTTTCCGGTATACATACTACATTATCCTTGGAGCAAAACAGAAAACTGGTAAGTACTAAGTATATTCTGAAATTAATTTCTTAAAAAAAACCAACATATAGCTATTATTCTATGTTGGACTTTTTTTGTTTGTTTCGGAGGAATCGGCACCTCCATTTATGAAGTGCAGTCTGAAGGTTATTGAAGTGTGATGTTTGCAAATATGGACACAATAAGACCCATTGTTCAGCCTCCCAAATGCAACATTTTTTTTTATCCCATTTCAATAACTGAATCATGTCAGCCCATAAACAACACAGGAGCCTATCATGCGGGAATGGTATTAGTTGATGCTAGATCAAACGAGTTAATTGTGGTGATGCTACCGTTATTTATTATTTTTTTATTTTTTTTTTTACTTTTTTTTTTAATGTATTCACATAATTATTTTTCCCATAATTAAGTCACGTCCCCATTCTAATTATAATACTATCATTGGTAGATAATATAATTATAAATCGCCGTTTGCACTGCCCACTCACTGTCACGATATTTATTTGGAGTCGGAGGTTGATCTAAACTCACGTAGCTCCAATTACCAATTGTCTGTCTGCGCTGGAGAATTACAATCTTGGCGAATTCAATCTCATAGTATATGGCACTTATATGGTATCATAAGTTATACGTAATAACTATTACAGTACAATTTGCATGATGATATCTTAGGGTTTAAATCTCACAGGATGTGACAGTGCCTTTTTCTCCGATCTTCTTGATTGGGACAGGGGAGAGTGGATGGGGCAGCAGACGTAAGTGGTTTAGGAGAAATATAATCAAAGTTGCGGAGTTACATGTTAGGCTTTATATTATTTTGCAGACACGAGTGTAAGTTGTGGGGCCAATGGTACTAGTTGGGATGATACACATGTTTTGTTGCTCAGGTCTGAGTGTATTTTGGCTGTACCAGATGCCATCATGCCAATCGCGAATTAACTTGATATGCATCAATTGAGCTCTTTTCTGGATACAAGATGGCGGACGCTTGCACAAACACTCACAGAGACCAGACTTATCTATTCTGATAGCTCTATGCTGTGAACACAGTTCTAGCTAATGGGAATTAATCATCACTGATGAAAACAATATTTTAAACAATGCATTAATATAAGCCTCCAAGGTTTCTGGCTCTTTTTGACATAAAAGCCCCTCGGGGTATCTGTTCAATTTTTATATGAATAAAATACAAAATTGAATGACACAATAAACTACTAGTATGGAAAAAATCGTGCGTGTCGGTCAGGTTAAAAATTAACTATCGACGTGGATATGAAACTATAATTGTGCAAACAAAGTGATCGATTCACCTGAATGGGGTACGAGATGGCCTTGCGACGTACAGAGAAATTTAATGCTTGTAATTTTCACCCGGAAAGGGCACTTACTAGTACATGTACATGTATATTTAAGCCAAATGTTGGCCTTTCTGTTTTAACGCGGTCTCTATAATTAAAGGCCGAGATCTTTCCGAACAAACATCCTCGCATAGGGAGCATTGAGATAATTGGCAAGTACATGCAATTGACGTAAGAATCAGTTGAAGAATTTGAGTAAAGTACATGGTTGATGCAATAATTATACATATAAATGTTTATTTCCCACAATAATGCACATCGAAATAAAATATGGAAAATGCGTTTATAATGAGATACTACATTATTCATGAACAATAATTTTACTGACTGAAATCATGTCTGTTGCAAATTCTGATCAACTACCAGCAATGACGGAAACCGAATATAGCCTATAATACAACCAATCTATGTTGAGTCCCCGATCGCTGATTAATTATGATCATGCATGAAAGGCATGACTTTATTGCAATAGAATTTAACTTTATTTTTCTCTCCAAAGCTCAGACTTTTCCACTTCGTGGGGTGTATGAAATTCATGCCCATCATATCCTGCGGGGTGAAATAAAGCCCGAGTGACGTGCGATTTTTTCCCCAGAGTTTCAGCCCTTTCAATGTTTGGAACTCATCAGGAAATTCTAAACATTGGATGATGGTGGGAACAGCGATTTCAAAAAAGACTTGAAAATTGAAAAAAATGTCGGCAAGCTGAGAGAAAGGCGAGGCTAGTCTTTTGGGAATGTAGAAAACATCTGAGTAACCACCATTAGGACGCCTTTCTGCTCCATTGAGAAGCTTCAACTGTTGGTAGCAATCGCGAATTAAAGTGGAATTATGCTCATTATTATCAAAATAGTCAAACAGTTTAATAACAGATACGATATATTTTCCCCACCACGCCCAATCTGTGGGAACGTCGCATTTTCCGAGATGGCACTCTCTTAGCCGCGTGATTTCACCAATTCTGATATCGTCCTTGGAAAGATACCAAACTGAATCGAAATGATCGGTATGGTTTTTGATGGAACTAAGGGAGAGTACCATATCATCAGCGATTGTTAAATATCCCTGAACGTTGTAATTCATCTTCATTGCAATTGACAAACATTCATAATTTAATGCCCCTTCGACATGTCCTTTTGGTGACTTGTGGTATGAAATGAAGGATATTTTCAGTTGTTTAAAATTTTGTAAAATTTGATAATTTGGATGACCAGGCCCACAGTACACAATATTAGGGAAAAAGCTTCGGTAGAGAGCTTCAAAATAGGGCAACGCAGCATAGACTGGTCCGTTGAAGATAACCAGGAGAAGTATTTCAGAATATTGCACCCGTGGACGAGCAAAATCAATATTATTCGCAGAGGGTATTTTCACTGAATCACATGTGCTGTGATACAGCTGTGATATGAAATCCAAATTTGACACAGGGAGCATTGGCTTGGGTAAATATGGCTTTGTGATCATCGCAGTTGAAAAATTCAACGGATGGAATTTAATGTGTTCTTCAGAGCAATCTATACTTGAAGACAAACCTTGATGAATGATGGAAGGGAAGCGATACCCCATCATTTGCAGCATTTTGAGCCATTTCAAAAATGATTCCACTGTTGAATTTTCAATGAATTTCTCATTGGACAGATCAGATAGCAAATTTGAAGCACAGTCAACAAAGGAATCCACGTTGCACCGAAATTCCAAGAGTTTTACGCGTACACTTTCGGTCTTGATGGCAATAGCTGGAGGTATCTTATCTTGAATGCCTTGGAAATGAACAAGAACCGAGTTTGTCTGGTTGTTGGACCCTGTCAGCCCAATCAGTCTTTGTAGTATGAAGGACCACTGTAAATCATCCCAAATTGATAATTCAAATTGGAACGGTAGAGCCCAGAAAGCATCGTATAGGAATGCAGAATTGTTGAAATGCATTGGAGCAAATGTTCCAGGATGTAACAAAACAGGAGGCGCATAAGAATCGCAATATCGAATGTTCTCTTGTAGTAATGCGTCACTAAAATCTTGAGCAATGACTAGTTGAAGAGGTCCAACAATTGCGGGCGTTTGAATGACAGGAGACTGAGGGAATGTACAAAGCTTATAAATTGTCGACTGCTCACTTGGTAAGTAGGCTGAGGAAATATTACAGCCAAAGTGAACATTAGGGTCAAAATAGTGACCACTTTCTGGAATGTAGGTTAATCCTTGGAATGAGGATTGTGGATGTGCAATTGAAGGCATTGAGAGTTCTCTGAGGTCAAGGTTTGCATCTGGGAGGTAAATAACATCAGCTTTTTCCTGGAAATCAAACAAAAATTGTCTCATTAGACAAAGCAATATTATGTGCCTAAGATATGTACCTTCACAGCCTGAAGGTATGCCACTTGCAGTAGGCTAGGGTTATTTTCACCTAAGAGCGTCATTCTATTACTATTCCAAAAGTCTTGAGCATCTTGACTTGAGAAGTAACGACAACGTGAATGGCTAGGATGATAGAAAGTAAAACGTTTACTGAGAGAAATGAAGAGATCAATTCAACAACCAACCTGTGATCACTGAAGGATTTCACGCCGACCAAGGCAATGGTCCAACCTGGAAAACTCATGGCCAATCGAGTACATATCTCTGGATGTTCAGTGAGCTGTACAATTAGCCATTGCTTCAATGGTTCCTGGGCAGGAAGGGAGAAAACTTTGCGATGAGTCGTGAGGAAAGGTTGAGTGGGAATAGTGCTTGGAATTGTCCACTGAAAATATAGTTTTTACTTACATTAGGCAAACTCGTGAGGATCTTCTCACCTTGTATAACAAATAGCATAACAAAACAGCAAATATAAATGCTGCGGTTTTACGAGGCTTCCTGTTGAACACGCGGTGGGCTATCAAAGTTAGCGCAGTCGTCATTGTTGACTCGTGCTTCCGTTTGACCTAATGCGATTGCAATATGCCCAGAAATTGGCCCCTAAGTGAACAATCAAGTAGAAAAAAGTCCAAGATTCGTGTTATTTCGTAGCGAAGGCAGCAATATCAGCATAGACATCTGCTGATCCTAATGCTTAAAGGCAGCTGATGAGTTTTCAAATTCTGTCAAGCTTGTGGAATTTCCGCTTTGCAGTTTGAAGTGGCAGAGACTGCCAGTTTTAATGTTCCAATGATGTATCCTTTGCGTGCCAACTGATTTTAATGTTCTTGTTGCTTTAAATAACGGAAAGTCTACGTACAGCTCTGAATGAAGTGAAATGCTACTAACAGAACAGCTATGAATATAGCCAAAGGCTTATTTGTGAACGCTGGTGTAACAAGGCCTATCTACAGTCCCATTTTCTTCTATTTTTTGCTCTTCTTCTCCTTTTTTTTTTTTTTTTTTTTTTTTTTTCTTCTTCTTCTTCTTCTTCCACCAACTACCGACTCCAGGTCTGCAGCTAGTCGAGACTTTTATTTTTTTTTGGTGATTATTGTGTGTTCTTCTCATCGTTATTTGTTATTTGTTATTTTGTTTGTTATTTCAATCTTATCTCATGATACCTGCCTCCTCGCTTTCGCATGTCACTGACATCGCTTCATCCTCTAATGCAAACAGCCAAAATGAATTCCATGTCATTGATGAAACAGCCGCCACGCCGAATCATGTACCCCTAGACGATCGTGATCCCGACACTAATCTTCTTAACACCGCGCCTGTTACTACTCCGAACATACATTTTATCTCGAATTTACTCGACAAGATCCCTCGTTTTCCTCGCCTAGTTCCTCCTCATTGCTTCATTACAAAGTAAGAAACTCTCCTCATAATTTCTCTGATCTCAATTCTTACCTCTCTGTACTTGAAGACTCTTTTTGTGTTATTGTAGTAACTGAAACATGGCTTAAACCCCACAATAAAGACCTGTATCAACTTGCTAATTGGCTGCTATTTATAGTAACATTTAGTCAACTGGTCGTATTCAGCAAATACTGTGAATTCATTCTGACTCGCCTCGCCTTGTGAGCCATCCTGGGAACTCCGAGTGACGTCATATGAAATCGAGGGAAATAGATGTACCAAAATAAGGGTGATATTTCATAGGTGTGTGCCGGTGCTTCTTTTCAGTAGTGCCGGAGACCAGTGAAGCGGCGGAGTTTCTATATTCATAACGCATGTTAATACAAATTACATTGTGACCACAATCACCTGACAGAGAGTATCGGAAGTCATTTTGTTGAAATCACCTTGCGCCCACCTGACTCAACTGTCCCCAAATCACTCCTAGTAAATCTACCGCCCTCCAAACCAAGACATTGAAACATTCTGCGAAAGCCTCTCTGTTTCCCTGCAAATAATCCGAAATGAGAACAAGCTCTGCTATTTGACAGGCGACGTCAATGTTAATTTGTTAGAAACTAATGTCTACCAGTCATCTGCAGATTTCTTGGAGCTTTTGTTCTCCTTTTCTTTCTTACCTCTTATTAACAAACCAACCCGCCCCTCCTCCGGCGCTACTTATCGACAACTTTTTCTACAACGCGGCCACTGAACACTCCCATCACCCTGGCCTCCTAGAAACAGACATCAGCTCCTTGCCCCGAAGTTTTCTTCTCCCTCCTGATCAACCAGACGAGTTTTCTCCGGTACAAACATTGCCAAATTCAGGGCCTCATTGTCAACTGATAGTATGAACATCTTTCCTGACGCAAACAGTTCCTGGAACTCATTCACAACACTACACAAAGCTATAAACAAAGGCTTCCCCATTAAAACTTTCATCCGTTATGAGAACAAAGTAAACTGGTTGACCCCGGCACAGCACTGTAATGAAAACAAACTGTACAAGAAACAGAGAGACTACCCGACTGAATTGGACATTGACGAGTACAAAACATACAAGCGCACCCTTCGAGGTCGCATGAGGACGGTTGAACGAATTTATTACGACGCGCAGTTTCGGTGACTCTGCAGTGCTGCCCAACTGCGTAACAAGGCGGGGCGCTGTGTACTACTGTCTATGGTGGTATGCAGGATAAAGAACCCTTGGGATTTATCGATAAGAGTAGGGGGAAACCCCGGTCCCGGGCCTTCTGTTCTGGCGCCCGTATCACCCGAACGGGTTGGGTGGAGCCGTAAAACCCCAATCACTCACTCACTCACGACGCGCAGTTCACTAGAGCAAAAGGTATTCTGATATAATCGTTGTCCCTCCTTAAAGAGGACCTCTGGTTGTTATGAACTAGTAACGGATGATAGAGGATGCATCCCAAAAGACAAATACGCCTTTTGACTGATATATTGTTAGTTAGACAATACGCTTGCTGTGGGCTAATTCTTAGATACATCGAATTTGAGAGGTTTAAAATCTCGCTTTCTTCTCGCGTTCGATTTCATACCGTCGTGACGGTATAAAAGTATTTATCCTATTGTTAAAAATGGGAGCCGTCGAGTGAGCAGCTCTTTAAGCATTTCTCATAAAAGAAATCTCGCACTCTTCTCGTTTCAAGCTATTCTGCCCGAGCAGGAAATTCGTATTTTAATTTGTCTTGAATATCATTCAGAGTTGACCAAATTTATCAAAAACGGTCTCTCGTGACTCAATAAAGCCCACAGAACCGATCTAAAAAGGCTCCGAAATGAACAGAGGTCCTCTTTAAGACAATCATTAACGCAAAAACTACCAAGCAACTTCCCCTTGAATTCTTCATCGACGGCTGCCCTAGTTTGTGTCCTGTTGACATCGCAAATGCCTTTAACAACCATTTCACAAGGGTGGGACCCCGCCTAGCTGAGACAATTTCACTAACCCCGGAACCTGACACTTCCATGACAACTGTACTAAGACAACTCAATTCCATCGGGATCGCTTTTGTAACCACCGATGATATATCTGGCACCATAAAAAACCTGCGCGACACCTCGCCCGGCCGGAATGGCATTTCACCACACATTCCGCCATTCCTGCTCATTAATCTTTCCTTCCAACAAGGTGTATTTCTCTCTGAACTGATGACAGCCAAAGTCACTTGTATATTCAGGTCCGGAAATAACAAAGAAATAATAAACTAGCGTCCCATATCTGTTCTCTCCATCGTTTCAAAGAGAAAAAAAATCTGTCGTCGTGAAATTAATAACAAATTCACCGAAATGCACAATCTCATTTTCCCCAAACAATTTGGATTTCAAAAAACCCACAGCACCAGTCATGCTCTTAATTACTTTGTCAACAGCATCACCAATGCACATGAATACAAAGAGCATTCTGTGTCTGTATTTCTTGACTTATCGAAAGAGTTCGATGAAGAGTTTTCTATAAAACCGCGGAAACAATACACAGTCGTGCAATCCATGCTATCACAGACATCTGGGATCTCTTGTGAAGTCCCCCAAGGCTCTACTCTATCTGCTCTACGATTTCTGTTGTATATTAATGATATCATCCACTGTTCCACTGACACGAAATTTGTGCTCTATATGCTGACGACACCAATGTCTTTCTGAGCGACAGAGACGCCGACAGAGCTGCTTTTCAAATAAACGCTGGACTTTCTAAACTGCACAAATGGTTTTGTGCTGTTAATCTCTACATATAAAAAAAATCCATGCGATGTACTTCATTTCAAACCGCCCTCTGCCAACCTCCCGGGTGCTCATAGCCTCAAACCCAATAGAAACAGTAAAATCCACCATGTTTTTTTTTTTTTTTTTTTTTTCTCGTTTTTTTTAATCGATTTAAAACTCCGTTGGGACCAACATATCACAATGATAAAGAATAAAATAACAAAATATATCGGTGCCATTCTAAAAACTAAATATCTCCTTGAAGTTTCTACACTATTACGCTTTTGTCTTCCCCTGTCCATTCTACTGCATTGACGTGTGGGGAAAAGCAGCTCGATGGCATCTCAACTCACTGCTGAAAGCACAAAATCTTAGTTGTCGCATCCTTCTCAATGCTCCTCTTCGCTCTAGATCTTCTCCACTCTTCCAACAGCTTAAAATCCTTGAAATAGGCCAAATATATACCTACTCCCTCTCTTTAACATTTTAGAAATTCTCCCATGGCTCTCTTCCTATACTAATAAAATCTCGATTTTAATTCTGTTCCAACTATACCACCGGTACCACCCGTTAGGGCTCTCATCTAAAAATTCCTCTATTTAAAACAGCTCTTGGTCATCATACTCTCATTTACAACTGTGTCAGTCACTCTGTGGAATAAACTCATCTCCTTGACTCATTTCACGTTCAACTCATCTCTCCAAATCTTAAAAAAAAAACGAATCCGCGAAGTTCTTTTCTAAAATAGCATTTATTAAAAATTCTTTATATTTTCAAATTATTCCTCATGGCGCACCGAGCAATAAAAGTAGTATAGGTATATTTTTGTTGTTTTGGTTTTTCTCTCTTCGCTTCTACGTTTTTCGTTTGTTTTTGTGTGTTTGTTGCCCTTGATGTATATATATTCGCCCCTTTTATTGTCTGCTGTTCTTTTCTTTTTTACCTCCTCATCCTCTATCTTTTGTTTATGTATCGTATGTGTTTGTATGTATATGCACCTCTTTTTGCCAAATACACCTCTGGGTGTCGGCATTATATATATATATATTCTGTTTGTGACTGCTATATCTTGAAAACAAAACAAACCAATCAAAAATTAGATACACACATTTTCATCAAGTGGGAAGTTGCTCTTATGATGGAGTGGGAAACAGAGAAAAAGACAAGTCTCCACTCAATGTGCTTGCTGCACTTCAACATATTTCAAACCTGGACTACATTAATTCTAAATACATGACATATAAAGTACATAGATTATTTATTGTGATTGTTTAACAGTTTAATGTCTTTGAACCTGTTTTTAACTTCATATATAAATTATAAATTTTATTTTATAATGCGTAAAATCCAAGTGCTCTAAACGCAATAAAATGAATAAAATAATAATAAAAACGGGTACATGATCATGAAAAATGTTCGATAAATAAAATTTTTTTCAGTTTTTTCTTAGATTCGACACTGGACGGAAATTCTTCATCTCAGAGGGGTCGAGTCCGGTCTTTTTCAGTAAGGGCCGCACGTGTGCACTTTTGAATTTAACGGGAAACACTCCTTCAGCAAGCGATTTATTGATGATCACTGTTATGATGGGAGCCACTTGAGGAAGAATGAGTTTCAGCAAGTGGGTAGGCAAAGGGTCGAGTCTGCAGCTTTTGCTCGGGGAAGCACTGATGATCTTAGACACGAAACCTTCATTAACTGTTGTAAATTCGTTAGGCTGCACGTGATTTCGGGGTGAGGCGGTATCGGATCAGCGCATGTCGGAATCAAGGAACGTATTCTCTCGATCTTTTCTACGAAAAATTCATTGAACGAATTTGCCAGCAGCAAACTCGCAACCGGATCAGATGGCGACCCGTTCCGAGGTGCGTTCCCGAGGAGTTTGTTTATTACGGCGAACAGTTGTTTAGTGTCCTTGCACTCTGTGATCATCTTTTGGTAGTGGGATGTTTTGGCAGTATCAATCATGTGATTAACACAGTCGCGCTGTTCCACGTTGATGTCTCTATCAATGTGCAGTCCTGACTTTCGCCATCTGCGTTCTGCTTTCCGGCGTATTTGTTTAGCCCCTCGGATCCCTACGTTGTACCACTCTCTGTTCAGTCTACAAAGGATGGTTCGAGTTTTCACAGGGGCGACTTGATTGAGGGCTAGGGCTAGTGCAGATTCATATAATTCAACGGACTCATGCAACGTCAATTCATTAGGAAGCTGCAGGGAGTCGCCCAAAGCGACCGTCAGTGTCTCCCCAGTGACACCCTTTGTTTTCCTGTATGTGATTTCGTGGCGTGGTGCTGAAGGTTTACAGAGGCTTGTTTGGATGAAAACAGGAAAATGATCCGGGAATCCCTTGTCTTGTACGTCGACAGCTGTGACTATGCTCCCACTGTTACGGGATAGGACTAAGTCCAGGACATGTCCGTTTCTATGAGTGGGATCAGTGATGTGCTGAATAAGCCCAAAGGAATCAGTCAGGTTTTTTAGCTGCACTGCATGTCGATCATCTTTTGCGTTCATGTACAAATTAAAATCACCAACGATTAAGAGAGGCTGATATGTGTCATTGATGCCGGCAAATTCTATTATCGAAGACGAAACCTATATCAATATTGAATCGAAATTCGAAGCCGAAGCAGGACAAAAATCAATATGACATTAATCGAGTGGTTTTGACAGTTCTTCTGCACAGGGCATTCCTAAGGGTACAGGATGTTGTTGAATTTTTGGAATTCATGGCCAAAGAGAGAAAAGATTGGTCAATAGTTTAGAGGCGGTATAATAACAAGTGAATGACAATTGTTGAAATGTAAGATCATATTTCTTATTTTCCTTTTGAAGGAACCAGGATCTTCTGGAATCCTTAACCAATCTGAACAGTCCAAGTCTCCTAGAATTTGGAAAAATATTATCGCTAGAATGATATACGTTCTACAAAGAAAGAAGCCCCTGATGTGCATCCTGGGTGCTCTTGTGTTCATCTTGTTACTTAAGTCGTTCAGAAGTGACAATATTGACTGGGTAAGACTTCAAACTTCTTGACGTTCAATGTGGAATGTGTGACTATTTTGCAGGGTTTTGTTGCACCAGCAGAGCCAGCTAAAGTTCAACGTAACCCAGAACTAAAACATGATAACTGGATCATTGTGACCACTGTCCAAAAACCGACTTCTGCGATGGAAAAAATTGTTCAGATCCCAAATTGGCAATTATTGGTAGTTGCTGATAAAAAGACGCCGGAAACATGGAGGTATACCAAGAAGATGATGAACTAACTGTGGATGTTTAGCAAGTATATTTTCAGTCTACCAGGGGCTATTTTCTTGGATATCAGAAGCCAGAAAGAATTACAGTACAAAGTTCACTCCTATCTACCATACAACAGCTATTCTCGTAAAGTAATGGGCTATCTCTATGCTATTGAAGTAAGTGATTAAACCATTCTGTGTGATTTTTCATATATTTTATGCATTGTCTTATTTATCATAGCATGGTGCGAAATATATCTACGAGACTGACGACGATAATTTCCCAGAGGAAAACCTTACACAATTTCAAACGTCAATCGGCCAATCAGAGCTCCTCCTGGTGGAGACAAAAAACGCCACATACAATCCGTTGGTTCATTTTGGACAGGGAACTATGTGGCCAAGAGGCTTCCCGCTCGATGAAATCGGCTACCCGTCTTCCCGGGACTACTCTTTATGCCAAATGAACGTGCCATCGATCCAACAGGGTCTGGTCAATGGAGATCCGGATGTGGACGCTCTTTTCCGGCTGACGCGAAAACATGGCCTGGAAGATTTGGACGTCAAGTTCGATAACGCAGCTCCCCCTGTGGTTCTCCCCCACGGCACTTATTCGCCGTTTAATTCACAGAATACTCTATTCACCGCCAAAGCCTTCTGGGCATTGGTTCTACCAGTCAGCGTGACCATGCGTGAGTGCGATATCTATCGGTCATACTGGGCTCAAACCTTAATGTGGACCCTTGGTGACAATCTCGGGTTTTATGCACCTAATGCTGTGCAGAGAAGGAACTCCCATTCTTACATCAAAGATGCTATTGAAGAAACCGAGCTGTATCACCATATGGGAGAAATCATGTACTTTATGAAGGAATGGAAGTGTGATAAGGTGTTTTTCTTTGATTGTGTCAGTCAGTTGACGCATGGTTTAGTCGAGAGAGGTTTCTTCGTCAGGCGAGACGCTGATTTGATTGATGCCTGGATCACGGATTTAGCCACTATCGGATACGCCCCACCGATCATGCGTTCTGACACCAAGAGCTGTCACACGAATGATCCGCTGCATGTGGTTTTCTTTCCCGATGAGCAAGAGACCGTGCTGCCACATTCCTCCAGAAAGATGATCCCGACTGATCTGGTGAATCATCAATACGTGAACAAGTACCTCACAGAGACGTGCGGTTTTGCCTACGCTTTCCATTGGCACAACATCATGCATGAAGGCCACAAGTTTGATCGCGAAGTGCTGGTTATAAGCCTCCAGAATAATCCAGAAGATATCATCCCCTCACTGGAGGCCACCTATCGACCACATTTCCCCCATATTCTCTACTGCGGAGAAAAACCGAAAGACGAAAGTTTCCTTCGTCTGTGGCAGGTGTCCTATGTGACACCACCGAAACAAGTTTCTGGCGTCTCTTGTGTCCTGACGGCTATGCGCATGAGATATCACGCTACCGCTTATATTCACATCACTGACACCATGTACTTGAACATGCACGGCAGCAAACTGCTCTCAAACCAGAATCACCTGATCTGGATGACAGGAGAGCTGGACGCAAACCGCTCGGATACAGTAAACTTGTGCAAAGAAGGCTCAATTAACTGCATTCCAATGTCCAAAGATATCATCAGCCAAATTAAGAGTTACACAAATGGAATCGAACTGGACAATGCCATTAAAACGAAAATTCAAAGATGCTTTGATAAACTTCAGGCAGATCCTCGTTTCCAAGCCCAGTTGAACTTCACTTGGGTCACTGATATAACCTTCAGGGTGTCAAATACTGCGCGAGATGTGTTCAAATGGCTTGCTGAGTTTTACAACAAAGACGCACAGAATATGAAATACGATTTCTTCAGTTTACTGCTACTAGAGTGTTTGGAGCAACCTGTCGAGCACATTGGGTACAAAGATGCCAAGAAAGCTGCAGAAGTTGAAGAGAAAACTGATTATCTTTTCCCGTATCCATTCAAAGTTGTTGAAGGACCTTTGAATCAGCATTATTGTAAACATTTCGAGAAATATGCTCTGGAGGAGGAGCCGAAATAATGTATTAAACTCTTAAACTAATTAAAGTTTTTCTCTAATTATATCTTCAATCATGTTTCGTTTTCTTTTCTTGTTTTTGGAGCGCATTCAAGACTGGCTTGTTCATATCTTTGAGTTTGTGGGTGCTGATTTGTGACTTATTGTCCTATGTGGAATGGTTTGGTAAATCCTTCCTTAATAGTGTCGTGGCTGTGAAACTGCCATTACACGATCCAATACTGTCAATGCAGTGGTTGCCTCTGTTTTATTGGACATGTCAGCAGTATTCGATACAGTAGACCATACGCTTCTCAACATCCTACGACCACTAGGAATCGACGGCACAGCGTTGTATTGGTTCTCGTCATACATGATATGTCGCATACAGTGTGTCCCTATAAATGGTTCAATAACACAAGAACAGCCCTTAAATTGTGGTGTCCCCCTAGGTTCTGCCCTCTTCACACTTCACATGTCTTGCCATGGAAGCATTATTAGGCGACACCCTTCGGGTTATCACTTCTGGTCACAAGCATAATGTGATCCATTCATGACTGCATGAGTTGTTAAATCCAGATATACATCTAAATATTATCTCTTTTTTTTTCACATTGCAGATGTCTCAAGGGATTTTTAAACTTTAAAGGGGACCTCTGTTTATTTCGGACACCTTTATAATCGATTCTATTGGCTTTTGTGAGTGACATGAGACCAATTGTTGGAAAATTGGTCAGCTTTGAATAATATTCAAGACGAATTAAAATACGAATTTCTTACTCCAGCAGAACAGCTTGAAACGAGATGAGTGCGAGATTTCTTTTGTGAAAACTGCTGAAAGATCTGCTTACTCGACGGCTCACATTGTTAACAATAGGGGAGTTACTTTTATGCCGTCACGACGGTATGAAATAGAGTGCGAGTGATAGTGAAGCTGTAGTGGAGCGTCACGCGATTCGAGGGGATAGCTGGTATCAGGGAGACCTGGGCGCCAGTGTCAACCAAGATATCATGGCCGGAGAGTGAATCAGTGATTTAAAGTAGTGTTGATGAAGGGCCCATCTGAGCTACAAACAGGGGCCCCGCTAGTAGTTTCCCTGGTCCTGTGTTGTCGATGGTCTCCATGTACAAGGCTAAGTGCATTTCTTTGCTCTATGACCAAAGCGTTGATGATACATACGGACAAGTGGTGCCATGTCTGTAAGAGTTTAAAGAGCCAACGAGAGACGGTTGATCAGACTGATGATTTATTGTGAAAACAAAAAACTAAAACAAAAATCAAAAACAAGAGTCTATATATCCATATTATAAACTGTTCACAAGACTCGACATGAACGATCAAAAGATGAAATCAGAACTGTGAAATGAGTGGATCGCCACAATAACCATGCGGAGGCATGAGTTGCATGAGCGGTCTGGGTGGAAGCTATAGTAGGTATTGTGAATGAGGTTGTTTGATTGGATGTATTCGGATTAATTTTATTATATTTTCAAGAACTTTGCATGCCTCACAAGTTAATAGTATAATATACTAACAATAATAAAATATTATAATGTAATAATAATAACCAGCGGGGAAAAATATTATTACTAATTATTGGCCCAGAGTAATATATCAATCGATATATGAAAGAAAGGAACCAGTCTTTTTTATTTCTGGTAAAGTAAAATAAACCATAAAAGATAACAGCATCCGAAAAAAATTAATGGATTTTAATATTTTAAGTACAAATCACTCTCAAATAAAGACACTCACTTTGACCGATACTAAATGTAATTAGTGCATTTATTTTTAAATTTAAATATTTTGAATTTGAATTGGAAATCAGAGGATTAAAGACACTAAAATGGGATATACGCCCCCCCAAAAAAAGCATTATGAAAAACTACTATAGTAGCCTACTATCCGTAGAATTAACTATACGGGTTAAACTGTTGGAGAAATTATAATGCAAATATATAGACATTAACGGAACATTCAAATTTCGGAACACGTAGAGGCAATGTGAATGGGTACTACATTAGTGTAGTACCCATGGCGAGCAGTTCACGTGACGATTAATTACTGAGTCAGAGACCATAATATTAAGTCTCTGTACTGTCCACTACCCACACGTGTAAACGGGCTGTCACAATACATTTCAAATTACTTACTTGCTTCCTGTTAGAATCCATGATCAAGTAATAAACTTGGAATTGAGAAATTGAGAGGTCCGACTTGAGAATTGAGATGTCCGACTTGGAGAGAGTACAGCGGTCGAATGAATTGAAAATAAATTTAAAAATCCTCGGGGATCCAAAAATTAAATTTTAACAAGCAGCCAGCCGTGACAACTGACTCCAAGAGGAGAAGCCGCGGCCATGGCCATGCAAAAGCAATGATTTCAGCCGCAGGCTTGGTCAGCTGTTTACACACTTGCTTCACTGGGTTAATTAAACAATCTGAATATCTTATCAGCATTATGAGTAACTATAAGATATATGAGACTTCTATGAGTCTGTCTAATGGCGTATTATAATTCTGTCTAATGGCGTTTTATAATTCTGTCTAGTGGTGTATTATAATTGTGACCCTCTTCACATCGAAATCAGCACTAAGTAAACATTTTCACTTTTTAGGTGTTAATGCCTCCCATAAGCTGATAACTCCAGTCGTATAGCATTGCATGGTTAGCCCAACGTTTGCCTAATCTGTTCTTAAAATATTTTACTTTAATTGTTGTCTTGTACTGACCATTGTATTATATTTGTGACCCCTCATAACAAAACCAGCTCTAAGTCGACATTTTCACAATTCTAGGTGTTGATGCGTCCTAAAAGCTGATACGAATCCATTCAGTTTGATACAAGAATTATATAGTAGTTCAAAAGTGACCTTTAGTTACAGCCTGTTTTGAATGATCTCTGTCTGAATATGAGAATATGCAGACGGCATTATTTCTGTCTATCAGAAAGGGCTTATAATGTCGTTGGACCATATGGTCTTGGAATTGCGAACGGGAGAGGAGAAGATCTAGAAGAATGAGCAAGGCAGAAAAATTTTATCAGTGGTAACACTTGGTTCAAAGAGCCAGCACGCAGAAGGTGGACATGGAGAAGCTCAGGACATAACACCCGTAATTAAATTGATTATATACACTGGTGTAAGAACGATTTAGGAATTCTCTCAAGTGCTGTAAGTCATTTCCCGAAGCCGACTGTAGGAGTGACCATAATCCCGTCATAGCAAAAGTTAAGCTGAAACTGAAGAAACTTAGAGAAGCAAAGCCAAGCATGAAACTAGATCTTCTAAAAGAAGGGGCAGCTATCTTGGCAGAGGAGGTGAGAAACGCTTTGAAGTAGATGAAGACCGGAAAGGCAACTGGAGCCGATGGTGTAGCCGTGGAAATGTTTAGTGCATTCGAACATCTTGGTGTGCTAAAGCTCACTAACATTCTGAACAACTTCAAGATATACGACACAGGGAACATCCCAGAAGATCCACTGAAATCAGTATTCATAGCTCTCCCGAAGAAACCAGGTGCGAACGAATGTAATCAGCGTCGCACTATTAGCCTCATGAGCCATATAACCAAAATACTGCTACGTACCATCATGATACGGAATAGAAATATAATCAAGCAAGAGGTGGCGGAAGAACAATGCGGCTTTGTGGAGAGCAAAGGGACAAAGAATGCGATCTATATCTTGAGGATGTTGTCAGAAAGAGCAATTGAAATGCAGAATGATCTTTATCTTTGTTTTATCGATTACACGTTTGATACGATCAACCACGAACTTTTGAAAAGAATATTACAGAATTTGAACATCGATGGAAAAGATCTTAGAATAATGAAAAACCTGTACTTGCAACCGACAGCGTGCGTGAGACATGAAAATGAATTGGGCTCACCTGTTAAAATACGAAAAGGAGTTCGTCAAGGTTGTGTTCTGTCGCCGGACTTGTTTTCGCTATGCAGTGAATATATAATGCGAGAGCTAAAGGGTCTCCCAGGCATCAAAGATGGAGGTCATAATATCAATAACCTCAGATATGCCGACGACACTGTACTGATAGCAAGTTCAGAAGCAGACTTACAACATCTATTGGACATTGTTGACAGAGAAAGCGAAAACGTCGGGCTTTGACTCAACACCAAGAAAAATGTCACCATGGTCATCTCCAAAAAGGCAGACACATCAACATGCAATATGAAGCTAAAGGACTCCACACTGATTCAGGTTGAGAAGTTTAAATATCTTGGTTCCACAATCTATACAGCAATGGAAGGTCTGTGCACAATCGAATAGTGCATTTGCAGATCTATCCAAAATACTGACCAATCCTTGAATTTCCATGACCCCCAGGAAGAGAGTACTGAACTGCTATGTCATTCCAATGAAGTACGGCAGTGAGGCTTGGACGCTGAATAACAGCACAGCGAGTCTTATTGACGCAGCAGAGATGTGGTTCTATATGAGAACACCTGGTTACAACAGGAAAGATCCAAGTAAAGAGAAGTAGAGGGAGGCAGCGTGAGAAGATCACTGATTGTGTCCCTGGTTAAGAGGAGAGCACATCAATAAACTTCATATTGTGGGAGACAGGGTTCGGTATCGAGCCATGATCGCAAACGCTCATAAGCAAGGCACATAGAAGACCAGAAAGGAACTTGAGCAGATACCAGATATGAAATATGTACAGCTACTAATGAAATTTCCTTGGTGTTCTGAGGCTCGAGAGTCGACACGCCTACCAATATTGTGGACTTTTTTCGGGAAACCATCTGAGTTTTAGTGATTTTTTAAGATAAGATGTTTTCAAACAACCCTCAAAATATATGGATCATTGAAATAATTAATCTCAATTACATGTACATGTAGTGAGCAATTGGTGTAAGAATCCGTAAAATATTGTAAATTGTTGATGTAATACAAGTATAATGAGATACGAAGCTGCATACACAAAAACAAGTAGGCCTATATATTGTGTGGATTTATAAATTTTATTGATTGAAATCAACTGTACCTGGCATACTGATCATGCATGAAAGGTATCACTTTATTGCAATAAAATTCAGTAGAATCGTTCGCTCCATGAGCCAAGCTACTCCATTTTGTGGGGTGCAGGTAATTCTTGCCCACTAAATCCTGTGGGGTGAAATAAATCCAGGGTGACGTGCGATCAAGTTCCCAAAGCTGTTTCCCATTCAATGTTTGGACTTCATCAGGAATTTCTAAACATTGGATGATGGTGGGAACAGCGATTTCTAAGAAGACTTGAAAATCTAAAAATATGTCAGCAAGCTGAGAGAAGGACGAGGCTAGTCTTTTGGGAATGTAGAAAATGTCAGAGTAACCACCACAAGGACGCATTTCTGCTCCATTGAGAAACTTCAACTGTTTGTAGCAATCGTGAACTAAGATGGACGTCTGCTCTAGCTGATTGAAATGGTAAAATAGTTGAATAACAGAAGCGTGATAGGCTTCCCACCAAGTCCAATGGGGGTAGAAGTCGCACATTCCAAGACGGCACTCGCGTAGCCGTGTGATTTCACCAATTCTGACTTCCTTCTTGGGAAGATACCAAACTGAATCAAAATGGTCAGCATGATTTTTGATGGAGCTGACGGGGAGAAGCAGATCATCAGCGAGTGATAGATATCCCCGAACGTTGTAATTCATCTTCATGGCAACTGAAACACATTCATAATTGAATGCTCCATCAGGATGTCTTTCTGGTGTCTTGCTGTACGAAATGAAGGATATTTTCAGTTGCTTCAAGTTCGGGAAAAGTTTGTAATCTAGATGACCAGGCCCACAGTACACAATATTAGGAAAAAAGCTTCGGTAGAGAGCTTCAACATACGGCAACGATTCATAGTGTGGTTTGTTGAAAACTACGAGTAGAAGTATTTCAGAATATTGTACCCATGGACGAGCAAAATCATCAACAATATTATTTGTAGAGGGTATTTTCACTGAATCACATGTGCTGTGATACAGCTGTGATATGAAATCCAAATTTGACACAGGGAGCATTGGCTTGGGTAAATATGGCTTTGTGATCATCGCAGTTGAAAAATTCAACGGATGGAATTTAATGTGTTCTTCAGAGCAATCTATACTTGAAGACAAACCTTGATGAATGATGGAAGGGAAGCGATACCCCATCATTTGCAGCATTTTGAGCCATTTCAAAAATGATTCCACTGTTGAATTTTCAATGAATTTCTCATTGGACAGATCAGATAGCAAATTTGAAGCACATTCAACAAAGGAATCCACGTTGCACCGAAATTCCAAGAGTTTTACGCGTACACTTTCGGTCTTGATGGCAATAGCTGGAGGTATCTTATCTTGAATGCCTTGGAAATGAACAAGAACCGAGTTTGTCTGGTTGTTGGACCCTGTCAGCCCAATCAGTCTTTGTAGTATGAAGGACCACTGTAAATCATCCCAAATTGATAATTCAAATTGGAACGGTAGAGCCCAGAAAGCATCGTATAGGAATGCAGAATTGTTGAAATGCATTGGAGCAAATGTTCCAGGATGTAACAAAACAGGAGGCGCATAAGAATCGCAATATCGAATGTTCTCTTGTAGTAATGCGTCACTAAAATCTTGAGCAATGACTAGTTGAAGAGGTCCAACAATTGCGGGCGTTTGAATGACAGGAGACTGAGGGAATGTACAAAGCTTATAAATTGTCGACTGCTCACTTGGTAAGTAGGCTGAGGAAATATTACAGCCAAAGTGAACATTAGGGTCAAAATAATGACCACTTTCTGGGATGTAGGTTAATCCTTGGAATGAGGATTGTGGAGGTGCAATTGAAGGCATTGAGAGTTCTCTGAGGTCAAGGTTTGCATCTGGGAGGTAAATGACATCAGCATTTTCCTGAAAATCAAACAAAAATTGTCTCATTAGACAAAGCAATATTATGTGCCTAAGATATGTACCTTCACAGCCTGAAGGTATGCCACTTGCAGTAGGCTAGGGTAATTTTCACTTAAGAGCGTCATTCTATTACTATTCCAAATGTCTTGAGCATCTTGACTTGAGAAGTAACGACAACGTGAATGGCTAGGATGATAGAAAGTAAAACATTTACTGAGAGAAATGAAGAGATCAATTCAATAACTAACCTGTGATCACTGAAGGATTTCACTCCGACCAAGGCGATGGTCCAACCTGGAAAACTCATGGCCAATCGAGTACATATCTCTGGATGTTCAGTGAGCTGTACAATTAGCCATTGCTTCAATGGTTCCTGGGCAGGAAGGGAGAAAACTTTGCGGTGAGTTGTGGAGGATGGTTGAGTGGGAATAGTGCTTGGCATTTTCCACTGGAAAAAAAAAAAGTTACAGTAAGCGCACGTACTAATGATAACTTTTCACCTTATATATTGAGTAGAATAACAAAACAGCAAGTACAAGTGCAGCGATTTTACGAGGCTTTCGAGGGGACACGAGACGGGCAATCGAAGTTATTATTGTCATCATGCTTAATTTGTGTTTTCGTTTGATCAAACGCGATTGCAGTGCCACAGATTTCAGCTTCGAAGTGAACCATCAACATGGACAAAGTCCACGATTCGTGTGATTTCGTGGCGAAGGCAGCAAGATCGGCTCTGACAGCAGCTGATCCTAATCCTTAAATGCAGCGGAGGTAGATTTCAAACCCAGTTAAGCATTTGGCGCCGATAACTTCATGATGAACTGTTCCGTCACGGTGGACTTTCCCGGTTTCCGCTCTGAAGTTCGAAATGACACAAGTATTTTTAATGAATCGATCGATTCCTTTGAGTGCAAACCGTTTTAATCGGGTAGTTACTCTTAATGATAGTGATGAATGACTGACGGTATCTCAGGTCGGAATTTGCACCTGTTAATGTTATTTTAAATCTTCGCTTCAAGCAGAAGCTGCGGGTTTCCCTAATGAAAATTCATGATGCGAATCGAAATTGGCCAAACGAAAACAGTACCTTTTATAAAACTCATGGTTCGAGTACCAATACGTGACTAAAGGGGT